>VUQH01031455.1:0-23811 GCA_015106775.1 Etroplus canarensis
AGATGTTGAGATTTTCCCTGGGAGTGACCAGGAAGGACAGGATTAGGAATGAGTACATCAGAGGGACAGCTCATGTTGAGAAGCTTGGAGACAAAGTCAGAGAGGCAAGGCTGAGATGGTTTGGACATGTTCAGAGGAGGGATAGTGGATATATTGGACAAAGGCTGTTGAAGATGGAGCTGCCAGGCAGGAGGAGAAGAGGGAGACCACAGAGAAGATTCATGGATGTAGTGAAGGAGGACATGCAGAGGGTTGGTGTGAGGGAAGAGGATGCAAGGGATAGGATGAGATGGAGGCAGATGATCCGCTGTGGTGACCCCTAACGGGAGCAGCCGAAAGAAGAAGAAGAAGAAGAAGAAGAAGAAGATGGAAAGTTGCAGTTGCATCATTGTTCTAACAGGTTCATTGGCTGATCTACATTACATGGATAAACGTATTAGGCCCCACCTCTTAATCATTCAGTTCAGGGTTTTCATTCAGTCCCATTGCCATAGGTGTAGAAAATCAAGCAGCTAGCCATGCAGTCTGCCTTTATAGACATTTGTGAAAGTGCTCGCTGAATTCCAGTGTGGTACCTTAACAGGATGCCAGCTTTGCAACAAGCCACTTTGTGAAATTCCTTCCTTCTTAGATATTCCACAATCAACTGTAAGTGGTATTATTGCAAAGTAGAAGTGTCTACGACCAGAGAAACTCGGCCATGAAATGGCAGACCACGTAAAATCACAGAACATGAAAGCTGTGTGCTGGGGTCAGCTGACTCAATAACAGCAGAGTTCCAAACATCCTCTGGCATTAACAGCAGTACAGAAACTGTGATGGCATGGGTTTGCATGGCTGAGAATCTGCATGGAAGCCTTACATCACCAAGTACAATGCCAAGTGTTGGATGTAGTGCTGTAAAGTGCGCCACCACTATACACTAGACAAATGGAAACGTGTTATATGGAGTGACCCATTGAAGGTGTCTGTCTGGCAGGCTCATGAGGTGAAGGCCAGTGGAATGTTACCTGCCTGGCTGCATTGTGCCAGCTACAAAGTTTAATGGAGGGAAAATGCTATGGGGTTATTTTTCCTGGGGTTGTCCTGGGCCCTTACTGTAGTTCCATTAATGGAATGGTTTCTGTTCCACTTTTCCGTTACACCATGACTTTGCCCCACCAATCAGTCTCCTTAAAGGCATGGTTGGATGAGTTTGATTTTTAAGAACTTGACTGGCCCACACAGAGTCCTGACCTCATCCCCATTTAGCACCTTTGGGATAAACTAAAACAGAGATTGTGAGCCAGGCCCTCTCATTCAATATCAGTGTCTGACCTCACAAATGCTCTTCTGGATGAATGTGCAAAAAAATCCCACAAACATGCTCCAGAATCTTGTAGGAACGCCTCCCAGAAGAGTGGAAGCTGTTATAGCACCAAAAGGGGACCATCTCCATATTAGTGTCTATTGATTTAGCATGGGGTGTCATAAAAGCTCCTGTGGGTGTAATGTGTAGGTGTTCCAATACCTTTGTCCATATAGTGAGTGTATCTGCTATAATTACCTCTGTGGCACCTGTGGTTTCAGGATTCTAAAAGTGTCCATATGCAAGGGAATAATACTGCACTTCATGTGGTACAAATGGCATTAATCATGAGGTTTACAGTGTCAGATGACAGAGTTTACTACCTTTTACACTGCATTGTAAAGAGATAAATGCATTTGTTCTTCTCCTATTCCTTTTCTCATCGAGTAGCCACTAAAGCTTGTGCTTGCCAGAGATGTCTGTGTGTTATTTCGGTAATATAAGAACAACATTTGTGATTGAAGCAATGCGTATTGAGTAAAAGCCAGTCTGCAATGTTATTGATTGTAATCTTACTGACAAAACCTGTTGGACTTGTTAAAAAGTCTGCAAAATTATCAGCCTTTTATCAAATGCTAATAAACCTCACTGATTTAGTCCTGCTTACTTTGTCAGGTAGGTTTCAGGTGAGATCTGCCAGCTGGTGCTGAAATCCCTCAGTAACATTCAGTGAGCACACACGTGAGCCAGTCCACCAGGCGACCTTGAACTATATCTTTAGCAGGGTCACGATCTTGAAGCACAGAATAAAACCAGCTAAACTGGAACATCAGAGGCAATTAAATGTGCATGTTATCTTTACTGCATTGCTAAGAAGCCAAAGGAGTTTATAATAAGGTGATACTCCTTTTTTTGACGAAAAAGAGCTGAGTTGCTCAGTGAAAAGATGCTTGAGTAGTTCCCTCATATGTGACTGTGACATAAAGAGGACTTTTGAACAGTATGATCTTGCAAGTACCACTCAAAATAGAAGAATTATAATTAGAATGATTTATTTTTGGCCGCTGCGATACGCACGGCCAGGTTTAAGGCCGTAGTTATTTAAAACACTCTACTTTGCAACCCGTGCTTTTTCCTGGGCACAGTCCAGAAATATTTACTGATTTATTTATTTGCCCTGACAGGCAATCATTTTGGTTCTCAGTTTCAGAAGAGCCCACACGTTACTTTGCCAGCAGTGAAAGCAGAAACTGATAGAGCCAAACAGTTTTTCAGATTGCCCAAACAGCACAGATCACTCTCCTCCCTGATGTTCTGTACATTTATCTTTTGGAGCATGACTCACCATCAGCAGATGAGAAACAGTGGGAAAAGTCCATGTTGGCAGCACTAAGATCATTTGACACCAACTGACTTCAGCTGAACTTTTGATAACGGTTCTGAGTAATCTTCTCACATGTCCAGCTTTTTGTGCCAGCATGAATTCACCTCTCAGGTCTCTCTTTGCAGAGTGTGAGTTTAGGAATATTGTCAGGTTAGGTAATACAACAACATCAAACTTTTTAATAAGTTACAAAAAGGTTCAGCTGAAGAACATTAAGCTGGCAATTTGATCAGCCAAGATCAGACGATCAAAGATATATTAGGTGGTGTTTAAACTACGGGAAAATCAGAACCTGAAATATTTGTTATTGTTAAGGCTTGTGCAGGCAGGGTTATCTCTGTGAGCACTGTTGTTCCCCCACAATCCAAAGGCACATGTGAACAACTGGCTCTCTGATGTGTCAGCCCTGTGATGGACTGGAGACCTGTCCAGTCTGTTCAGTGTGTGCTGCACACTGTCCAGTATCAGCTGGGAAAGGCTCTAACTCCCCCTCTCTTAAAAAAAAAAAAAAAATGATAAGTGGGTTTATTTAAGACAGCAAAAATATTTCAAGTCTAGTAATATTTCTTATTGCGACTTTATACCATTCTATTAAAATAAACTGTTCTACAGCCTTGTATGCAGTACTGTGGAGGAGTCTTCAGCCACCTCTCATGTCTTTATATTTTGTTTCCAAGGGGCTAGACTTCCTTGTAATGTCTAAAATGGCCTTGAGCAATAGTTCTTCAGGCCTGCCGAAGGTCTTTCGGAGTTTTTCTTTACACTGGTTGCTTTTTCATTCATTTTCACTCCACTCCTTAAATCTCACCATTTTCTGGGTATTTATTTATTTATTTTTTGTCAATCCACTTAACACTGACCCATGAATCACTGATGCATAAAAAGGTGCATACACAAGGTATGAACCGGTGTTGTCTCTACTCATAGCGGAACACTTGGCGAATAACCAGTTTCAAATGGTAGCTTTAGGCACTTTACTACTAGCATCCTGTCACAAAAACACATCATTAGTTCTCATTTCGTTAGATGAATCTACAAAAAAAATCCTGTTTGACAGGCATAAATATTTTTGCACCAGTGAGGTGAATCCCAAATAGCTATTAGCTGAAAGCTTGTCATGGTGTGCAGTACATCCTTAAAAAAACTGAGGAAACTTCAACAAGTGGAGGACAAAAGAAGAAGTGGCAGGCCTTAAAAACTTTCGACAGCAGATGAACAGTATCTGAAAGTCATGTCTTTAAGAAATAGGAATAACATCCAGTAAAGACCTGACACAGGACCTGAGAGATGCATCTGGCCCTTCAGGTGATCATCTCTTTGCCAAAGCCTCATCAGAATTGCTCTCAGTGTAAGGGTGGCTGTCAAGAAGCCATTCTTAAACAAGGGAAACAGGGAGAAAAGGATGAGGTATGCCAAATTATTCAAGAACTGGGCTAAATATAAGCGGGAACAGGTTTTATGGCACGACGAATCCAGTTTTGAAATTTTTGGTTCAAATTGTCGTCAGTATATATTGAGCAGGTCACAAGACAGGTGCAACACTGAGAGTGTACAGCCATCTATAAACCACAGTGTGGAGGCTCTGTCATGGTTGGGGGCTGCATTTCAGCCAGTGGTGTTGGGGATCTTGTCAAAATTGATGGAATTATGTATGCAGAAAAGTACAGTCAGTCAATTTGATCCACCATACAGTACCATCAGGAAAGCATCTGACTGGCCAACGATTGGCCACATCAGAAACAGAAAAAGAATACTTAATCCCAGGGGGAGAATTGCATAACAAACACACTGACAATGCAGGAAAATCCTACATGGATAGAAAAACACACAGTGGATCACTATCAACCATGGATTGGCTTCCCGGACCTCAACATTACTGAAGCAGTGTGGGATAATCCTGACAGAGAGCTGAACAAAAGGCAGCCAACATCCAAAGAAGAGCTTTGGAATGTCGTTCAAGAAGCCTGGAGAACTATTCCTGAAGACTGCTTAAAGAAATGAAAAGAAAGGTTAATGACTTTCAGGCTGGTTAGAATTGTACAAACTCAGTTTTTTTTTCTAATGTACTCTATTTCCATTTATGTTTGCAAATTTCAATAAATTGTTGCACCGACACCGTTCAGGCATAACATTATGACTACCCTCCTAATATCATGTTGGTTTTCCTTTCGCTGCCTCACGTACATTAATTAGCCTTGTCCGACCATGACCCTGTCGCCGGTTGACCACTGTTCCTTTCTTGGACCACTTTTGATAGATACTGACCACTGCAGAACGGGAACACTCCACAAGAGCTGCAGTTTTGGAGATGCTCAGAACTAGCCATTACAATTTGGCTCTTGTCAAACTCGCTCAAACTTCTCGCTTCTAACACATCGACTTTGAGGACAAACTGTTCTTTTGTTGTCCCCTCATTAACAGGTGCCATGATGAAGAGATATTCAATGTTAATCGCTTCACCTTTCAGCAGTCATGTTATGTCTAATTGACATATTTATTATTTTCCTAGTGAGAAAAAAACATTTGTGCCCTCATGAGAGTGTTTAGAGAGTTTCTATGTGAGAAATTGAGCTGCTTACATGGTTTTGAATGGTGCATTTTAGGCTGCTGATATGATGAACCTCATTTGTTACCTTGTACGAGTGAATGAAAAGGACTCTGTGTCATTGGGAGAAACTCCAGATGAGTGATGTCACTAGTTTCTGTCAGCCTGCTCTTCATGCCAAAAAATTACTGGCATCCTCCCCTTGCACTATTGCCTGACTTTTTACAAGAATATCATTTAAGAGGGTTAATAGCACCTGCAGCTCAAATGGTTGATAAATGTTATCTGTAAAAGCTACTTTCAAGATGCTAAGTGTTGCTGCCAATGTGCAATCAAAGCTGCCGGCGAACTATTATTATAATGCTACTTTGAATATCGGCGACCTTTCCAGCCTTTCTCTTACACTCCCTTTGCTTCAAAGTTACTTCTTTACTCTCTTCTTTGCCCTTTGCCAGCCCCCTTTTCTTTAGCACTCAAGAGGGCTAAGATGATTGCTACTTTAGAAAGTGGTCCTTTTACTGAAGTAAAAGAACAGCAAGGCTTTTCTTCAGGTAGATTAATAAGCTGACCTTGGTACTAGCTTCCCACAGCCTTTCACTTGTGCAAAATTGACATGATTTTCTGACATGAATAAAGAAGTGATTTTGACTTGAGGAAATGGTGTGAGAGGTGAAAGCTATTTCTTAACCCAGTATGTTCATTGCCCAAAGAAGTCCTAGGAAAATCCTGGCCCCTTTCGAGACTGAAAAAAAGGCAAATATGTGTATTTAGCACCCTGTGTAAGGCCCTTATGATAGTGCAAGCTCTGTAGTAAAAGGTTGTGATGTAACCTGAGATAGTGTTAATCCTTTAAGCTGACTTAAATTAAACAAGCAAACAATACCAAGCCTAGCAGCAGGGATTTAATAGCTGGAAAACTGTTCTGACACCACACCCTTCAATGTTAGTTTTAATAGAGTAAACCTTGATCATTTTAATGATGCTATGCGTGATTGTGCCCTTGTCGTGTGCCATTATCTTTAGTGCAAAAAGCAATCAAGCTTGGAAAAATGTAAGGCCTACAATTCACCCTCAAACTTGGACTTTGTTTAAAGGGCAGCTGAAAATAACTCAGTGCTTGCTTCTCTGGAAAGGAAATGATATCGTTATGTGTAAAGCCGCACTGCTCAAAGGCGTCATTCACCTTGCATCTGGAATGCTTTTCATATCTTCCCCGTGTGAGTGTTTGTACTGTTTGAAAATTGTTTACAATATAACTAATTCTTCTTTTCTCTCCCTCTCTCCCACTTCTGCCGCTTTGGATCACTTGGTAATACCTTCTCATGTTATCTTCAATAGGTAAGTTGTGTTAATGCTTTCACTTCATCAGTAAGTAAGCCTTTGGGGGACAAGCATGTTAAAAGCGGGTTGAAAAAAAAGAGTAACAGAAAGATGTTATTTATATAGCTGGTGCTATGACTGTGATCAGGATAGGTTTCTTTTCTGGTTGGTGTGAAAATGGGGATTTTGGTGTCTGTCTGTGCGTGTCTTGTCTTACTCATGGCAGGAGTTACATTGAATTTGCAAAAACAGTAATTGACAGTGGTGTATAGATAAGAAAAAGAGATGAAGTTGAGTAAAAAAAATGACTTATGCAAGGAAAGTAGATCTTAAAGAATTTGGTCATTATGTTATGCTGACCTTTATTTAATCAATATTCATCTGGGATCCTATTTTATGATGGAAATAAATAGAGGGTTGGGGGCATGAACAGTTACTGGCACATGATACAATATTGCCATGCAAAATATCACAATACTTTGCTATATCAATTTTTGCCCCCAGCCCTAGTTACTAGAGGGCCTTTAATGATATATTATCAATAAGGTACAGGAGTTTACAACTGTTCAGAATTGCATCCATTCATCTCTTCATCCATCCCTCCATCCATCCATTTTCTGCCACTTACCTGGGTTCAGGTCATGGGACCAGCAGTCTAAGCCCTCAAATGGAAGTGAACTTGTATTTCATAGCTGTATCAAAATTAGGTGATGTTACCACTAAATTTTGCTGCTGTTTGGTTCTTACCTTTTGTTGCCAGGTCAGTCAAATCCAGTCAAACCAGATAAAGCTGAATTAATCAATCAACAATGTTAGGTGTTTGGCTAATGAGACGAATGGTAGAAATCAAGAGATTTTACACTGGATCACTGAGTAATTTGTTGACTTTTTAAAATTATCAACACAGTATGCAAATGCTGGTAAGTAAAGTAAGCAGGTAACGTGATGATGTTGCTTTGTTGGGGTGGCTGTGGCTCAGGAGGTCGAGCAGGTCTTCTTCCAACTGGAAGGTTGGAGGTTTAATCTCTGGCTTTTCCAATCTCCATGCTGAAGCATCTTTGGGCAAGACACTGAACCGCAAATTGCTCCTGATGCATCCATCGGAGTGTGAAAGTGTGCATGATAGTTAAATGCTCTTAAAGGCACAGAATAAAACACTGTATGAATATATGTGAATAGATAAATGCTTTGAGTGCTCATTTAGAGTAGAAAAGCACTATAAAAGCACCAGTCCTTTTACCATTTAACGCTGTATTGATACAGTATTTTTATTTCTAATATATACACTAAAAATGAATCTTCAGCTGGTCCCTTGTATGCTCTCTAAGGGGTCACCCTAGTGGATTAATCCACATTAGTATTTTGGCAGAGGTTTTACATCAGATGCCCTTCCTGGTGCAGCTTTCCATGGTGAGGGGGTCTTGTGTCCCCACCTGGAATTGAACCAGGGACCTTTTGCTTGTAGGGCAAATGTGTAAACCACTACACTACGTGGACACCATTTCTAACATATACTAAATCATTTTATGTTTTGGCCCTCACCAGTACATAAAGTTTGGAAAATATCCATCCATCCATCCTCCCATCCGCTCAACCCCTGGAGCCTATCCCAGCTGTCTTAGGGCAGGGGTGAGGTACACCGTGAACAGACCAGACCACCCGTCTATTGCGGGGCTACAAAAATATCTCACCACAAATTAACCACATGCAGAAATATGCACACAGTTCCAGCCAATTCACCCACCATCTATCCCACCCACCCTACAGTAAATACACAATGTACTTCCCACTAAAAATAATGTACCTGAGTTCTGTTATGAAACACATTTGGCAGCACTGACAAGTAGTCTGTCAACATAAGACAGGTCTGTGCCAGCAATCACATCGATGCACAGGAGTAAATATTGCTAAAATGAGAGTGTCAGCGTTTCTGTCATGGCTGGGCATGTTGTGAAGATGACAGCTTGTACAGGATATAGGACATGACTGTAATGACTTTCTTGTGATAATGCCGCAGATAATAAAGGACCCGCACACATGTAGCCCCGTACACAGTTGCAGTTTCACCTTTCAAAGACCCCATAAATTTTACAGACTTCCGCACTTTTGTTTTTCATCTTAAATTTCCGAATCTGGTTGTGATTAAGCTGCTCAGTGAGAGCCTCTGGATGCTGTCCAAGCCCCTCGCCACACGGGTCCCTCCTTAAATGCTCCCGTCTGCTGCTGGCCGTTAGCCTCTGTGCATTTATTCAAAAGAGAGGAGCCATGTCAGCCCGCTAAAACCACTGTTTTAGTGTCTAAGGTCGTCTCCATGGGGAGTATCGAGTGTCAGCCTCCTGCTCCATGAGGTGATCTGTGATGGAGTTTTGCTCATAGCACTATAAGGTTTCAGCTCAGAATTTATCATGGTCTGCTCACAGATGGGATTGCACGCAGTTCTATAGAACCACAGGAAGGCTATTTTAAACCTTGCTTCCCATCAGGAACTCTCCCTAGTGTTTAAAAATATGAAAAATTTTAAATTTTAAAGGGCCATGCTTGGGTTCTGTCAAACTCTCATTCTTATTCTTATATGAAATTTTGTCCAGTGAAATTATGTTTTTTTGTAATGACAAAATTACATATGACCTCACTGCCGGTAGCTCGCCGTGCTTTATTTGTTCAGGCTCAGAGATATCTGCCTACACCAAAATATAATTTAGGTTAGGTGAATGTCATCTATGGTTCTTACAGCACTAAAATTAAGATAACTCGAACCCTGAATTATGCAGTGAGATACAGCAGTGCCATATAAAACCAAAAACAAACATACAAGCAAAAGTAAAAGGTTGGGCGAATTAGAAATAATGAGCTGGGTGGCTGCACCTAATACTGATATCAGTCTGAGATTTCAATTCCCCACTGACATCTGTAAGACTAAAAGACACCTAAATTGGAGAAAAGAGCATGCAACACAATTTAAGTTTAATATTTTCTTCAAAAATCTGAAGTACAGTACTATATAAAAGTCTTGAGGCAACCCTTGTTTCTTTATATTTTGCTTGTAAGAAACCAGAGGACTTGAGCAATAGTTCTCCAGGCTTACTGAAGTTCTTTCAAGGGTTTTCTTTGGATATTGGCTGCTCAGTCCAGTCTTTGTTTACATCTATTTTCAGAGGAATGCTTTGTGTTTGTTTGTTTGTTAGGCCGCTTAACACTGACCCATTAATCATTCAAGCATTAAAAAAGACACCTATCACAAAGGATGAACCACCGTTGTCTACACATAACAGACAACTTAGAAAAGAACCCATTTTAAATTGTGCCTTTAGGCACATTGTTGCTAGCAGTCTAGTAACAAAGTTCACATATTTTGTTATCATTTCTTTTGTTGAATCTATGAAAAATGCCAAAGATAGCACCGTTTGACAGGCACAAAATAGTATTTTTGCACCAAGGTGAGGCGATTCCTTAACAGTTGTTACCCAATAAATTGGCATACCTCAGCATAGTGTGCAGGTTGGCCTTAAAATTTTGAGAATACTGGACAAGTGGAGGACAAAAGAAGTGGCAGGCCTGAAACCTCATCAGAAATGGTCTCAGTATAAGGGTGGCTGTTAAGAAGCCATTTTCAAGGAAGGGAAATAGAAAAGGGTGTGGTTTGCCAAATTGTGCAAGAATGGGACTAAAAATCAGTGACAAGAAGTCTTATGTGGTGATGAACCCAGATTTGAATTTTGTGGTTCAATTTATCATCAATACATACAGAGGAGAGAGGTTCAGCAGCATTTTGCATCTGTACAGCTGCTAAATTAAGCAAGAACTGAACTGAAAATCAGTGGCAACAGGTCTTGCTTGGACCTCAGCATTAACGAAGTAGTGTAGGATCATCTCGACAGAGAACAGAACAAAGGCAGCCAACATGCAAAGAAGAGCTTTGGAATATTCTTATGGAAGCCTGGAAAACTGTTCCTGAAGACTACTTAAAGAAATGACAAGCATGCTTGGCTAAGGGAGTTCAGGCTGTGTTGAAGAAGGAAGGTGGCCATTCCAAATATTGACTTTCAAGCTGGTTGGATTTGTACAAACTCTGTTTTTTTAGTGCTTAGATTCTATATTAGAATGTATGATATGTTGTGAGGACACAGTTTACGGGGACAGATGTTTTTGGATTTCATATCTCAAAAGCAGGACAAATTATTAAAAATGACATGCTTTTTTGTAGTTTTGGCAAACCAATCAAGAATATGTTATTTCTGTCCATTTTTCAAAGAATAGTGTATTTTTTTCTTGTTCTCAGTTCAGTGTGTTTTAATAGTGCTGCCTCAAATACATTTTATAACAAGCATATATACCAGAGCTTCAGTGGTATTGAAAAGTTCATATTTAAGCCGCTGGTGATGACAGATTCTTTAACCGAGACGGATGAGTTAAAGATAATGGCTAGGCTTTGATGTGGGTTTTATTTACATGTAAAACGATCACAGAGAGAAAATTGGAAGCAGTAGAATGTCTTATTTTTTTTCTAGCTCAGTGTACAGCACGCTCACTGTCACTCGCTGAACAGAGCAGACTGACGGAGTGGCTGGAAAGCAAAAGCTTTGTTCGCAAAGCAGTACTGGGTGCATTTTACCTATGAAAAGCTGCTAATACTTAGTTAATGTCAAGGTAGCTAATGAGGTGAACTGAGATGTGTAATCACTGCTGTGAGTGAGAGTTACATCAGGATATACACTCACTTGCCACTGCATCAGAAACTCCTTGTTGGACCCCTTTTGCAGTCATAACTTCATCAATTTTTCATGGCATAGATTCAACAAGGTGCTGGAAATATTCTTTAGAGATTTTGGTCCAGGTTGACACAATGGCATCACACAGTTGCTGCAGGTTTTTCAGCTGAACATCCATAATGCGAACCTCCCATTCTACCACTTCCCAAAGGTGCTCTGTTGGATTGAAAACTGGTGACTGTGGAGGCCATTTGAGTTCAGTGAACTCACTGTCATGTTCAAGAAACCAGTTTGAGATGATTGTGTCATGAACTCAGTGAGGACCTAGGAAGAGTTGCAGACCCAGGAGGATCCGGGAGTTGCAGATTACCAGAAGCATGGAATGGCAGACAAAAAGTGAGTTGCTTATAAGTCCTTAGAAAGTAAACAAAGTCCAGGAATCATTAAAGGTAAAATTCAAAGAAACATAAGTAAACAAGAACACACACTGATCGAAGAACGATACAGCAATGAAGAAAAGGAAGACAGGGATATAAGTACACTCAAATTGACCACTAATGAAAAACAGGAGGGAGAGGAGCACAGGTTAGAACAATCACGGAAGAAGAGGGGATGAAGACAGGAAGTGAAATCAGAAGACAACAGGAGAGGCAAATAACTACAAGGTAAAACAGGAAATGCCTACAGAACCAAGCTAAACGCAGAGACAAGAAAACACACAAAGACTTCATACAGGGAGAACACAGGGGAGGCTGGAATAATAAAACCCAAACACAGTGAACTCAGGGAAGTAAACTACAGTTAAAACTCCATGGAACTAAAATCTAAATACATTATGAGGAAACAGGAAACAAACTAAACACCCTAGAAACTAATGAAGAACTGAAACCCCAAACTATGAAAATCCACAGACCATGACGGATTCGAGCTTTGTGACATGGACTGTTATCCCACTGGAATCAAACACGAGAACTGTGTGCTCAACTCAAAGGATTCAAACAGTCTAATGGGTGCTGACCCTCCGGAGGTTAATGAAAGCACTGAAAAATATATATCTAATACTTTATAATGTTACATTGACAGTGCATAGCTTTCATTTTTCATTCTTTTCAATATTTCATTGGAAACACCACACCAACACCAGTCACCTGAACCGTTGATACAAGACAGGATGGATCCATGCTTTTATGTTCTTAATTCCCAAATTTTGCAGCAGAAGTTGAGACTTGTCAGACCTGGCAGTGTTTTTATTCTTCTTTTGTTGTCTCTGTGAATTATAGACTCAGTTCCCTGTTCTTACCTGACAGGAGTGTGATCTACTGCTGCTGTAGACAGCCAATACATCAGGGTCTGATGTATTGTACATTCAGAGATGCTCTTCTGCATACCTTGGATGTAATAAGTGATTGCTTGAGTTACTGTTACCTTCCTGTACGCTTGAATGAGTCTGACTATTCTCCTCTGACCTCTGGCAGCAAAATGGCATTTTCTTCCAGAGAACTGCCACTCACTGGACATTTTCTGTTTTTTAAAAATCATTCCCTTAAACCCAAGAGATGTTTATGTGGGGAAAATCCAAGTAGATCATCAGTTTGTGAAATACTCAGACCAACAAACATGCTACATTCAAGGTCACTTAAATCACCTTTCTTCCTCATTCTGATACTCAGTTTGAATTTCACAAGGTCGTCTTGACCATGTATACCTAAATGCATTCATTTGCTACCATATGATTGGCTAATTAACAAGTGGTTGAACAGGTATACATAATGAAGTGGCTGGTGACTGTTTATTTCCCCATTAAAAATAAATGAATAAATAAAAATCTAAATACCTACCAAATGACAGTCAAGTAAAGCCCTGGATTTTACTAAGCTGGGAAAAACTTCAGATGACTTGAAACCTGCGTTAGTTTGTAATTACTAAAAGTGATCATCTTGTGTGCATTAGGAATTTTGAAACTGCATTTAGGGGTTTATTTTAATTATGCCTGAAGTCCCTTTCTGGCATTCTGTATTTGTTTTAAAGTGGGTATGCAAATGTTGAGGAGAGATTAAACTTTTTCTTAAATCAAAGACTGTCTAGGCTTCGGCTGTAACAGCCATTACCTGTGTAGCAAATTGTTTCTAAGAGAACGAGTGAGAGCATATCATTCTTCTTCACTCGACAATTTAATGTCATGAGATGGTGACCTCTCCGCTCAGTGATGCGCATGACAAAGTGAACAAATGCAGATCTAATTGAATACCGAGCAAATGCCCATACCGTCTCTGCAGTGCTGTCATTGGAGGGCAGGATTGACAGATTCTTTTTCAGAGCTGTATCATCTGCACGTCACATTGTCACGTTGAGTGTTTGGGGTCTGTTGGCAGACAAGATAATTGCAGAGAGGGTACAGTCTTGGAAGAATGTGCGCAGCGACTAAGGAGGGAATGAAAAACACTTCACGGCACCAACACTGCTTGGCACGTTCCCTTTCATGCTTTGAGAAGGTTGACACATGCGTTGTTTAAATGTAGTGATGGCTGACATATCTGTTAGAGGTGTACCCTGTGTGAAAGTATTAGTCCAAAAAAAAAATCATTATGCTTCTCTGTATCTATCTACCTGTGTAGCTTAAATGGATGTTACAACCATCTAATAATGATACTGAGCAATCCACACGCACAAACATGCACAACACCCTCCCAGAAAGTTGCTAATGAATGGAAATCAATTGCTATTCAACAAGCAGGAGCAACTATTTCCAGAGTCGGTGCCCTCATTTCTCACCTTACTGTATTTCCTTTTTCTTCCAAAGAAATAGTCTCTATGAAAACTGGCTGTGTCATATGTGGATATTCCAGAATACTACAAAGACTGTTTTTTAGTTGTATAAACAACCAAAAACAGTCTTGGTAATGTAGTTTGAATAAAATTATTTAAAAAAAAATGTGTGTTCTGTGTTTTAACCATATAATTACATTATAAGATAAGACAAAACATACTTTATCCCTTTTTTTTAAACTTGTATCCCTTATAGGGAAATTTCATATCCCAAATGCACACACACTTATGCTGTTACGCACACACATGCAGGGAAACCAATGAACACATATGCAGTGAGGTTGAGTGAAGGATGCCCATCACTGGCAGCAAGGAGAGCAAATATGGGGGTTCGGTGCCTTGCTCAAGGGCACCAGTGTTCGGGAGGGTGTTAGACACCACCTACCTGGCCTCAAGTCTTCTCCATATATATAGGTCTAGAATGGAGTCTTGGATTAGTGGGTCATGAATAGGCCTCCAGGTCCAAGCCCAGGCGGGTCTTGAACCAGCAGTCCTCAGCAGCCCTCTGGTTTCCACTTTAGTCTCCAGACAGACTGAGACTGTGCATTATTATTATAATACTGCATTTATGTTTAAATGGTTTATGTGATGTTTATATAGTATACAGCACTTTGCAAAAGTCTTCAGCCACTCTTCATTTCTTTATAAACTTATCAAAACTTATCACTGCCATCTGTGAAATACAGTGGAGGCTCTGTCATGGTTTGGGGCTTGGGCCATGGTTGGAGATTTTGTCAAAACTGATGAATTTCTGAACACAAAAGTACCATCAGACGTTGATCCTCTATTCAATACCATCTGGAAAGCATCTGATTGGCATCAGCTTCATTTTTCAGCATGACAGTGACCCAAACACGCTGCCAATGCGGCAAAATCCTACCTGGAGCCTGGTCCCCAGCATTATAGAAGCACTGTGGGATCATCTTGACAGAGAGTGAAGCAAAAGCAGCCAACATCCAAAGAAAAGCTTTGGAATGTCCCTCAAGAAGCTTGAAGAACTATTCCTGATGACTACTTAAAGAAATGAAAAGAGAGGTTTTTTTAGAGAGTTCGGGCTTTGATAAGAATAAAGCTGCTCATACTAAATGCTAATTTCAAGTTCATTAGAATTGTACAAATTCTGTTTTTGCCTTATGTACTTTATTTCCATTTATGTGTGCACATGTTTCAGTTAATCGTTGCACCCATTTCCCATTTTCCCAGCAAAATATAGAGAAATGAGGGGTGGCTCATGAGCACAGTAATGTATGTACAGTATGTTTTTTTGATGATTGACCTTTTATAAAATAAAACTTAAATGACTTAAATTGAGCACATGTCATCATCTTGTTTAAATATAAAATAATATCAGTGATGCCTCCATCTGATTTTCATTCAGTTATATTGTACTTTTCCTCAGTACCAGTACCTCTGTTTTGGTAAATGTTCAGCTGAAGAGATAGCCTGCTGGTATTATCCTCTATAGCCTGTACTCAAGTTACATTTTTTTATTGGCAAATAGTTCACAGTGGGTGATAAGGAGGCGTGGTTGTTTGGGCTGTGCTGCTGGGGAGAAAATAGAAGGAAGAGATAGTGCCTCTTAAAGGCAGAAAACCTGAGGTGCTCAGGTGGGGGGTCCGCAGTCCCACCCCCTGCCTGTGTGGAAGTGCTCAGAGGCCTGTCTAATCAGCTGCGGCACAGCATTGAGCAAGCCCTGGCGGAAAGTGAGCGATGAGAATGTTTACTCCTCATCCCACATACCCACAGTGAGCTGTTATGGGCCTGCCCTGCTATTTTTGCACGCCCTCGCCCTATTGGACAGCTGTGAAGGATTGCGTCCGTTGCTTGTGGCACATGGCATTCTCTTCCATCTGTCGCCCGCGTGCTGAGCCAGTTGCAAAGCAGGTCGGCTCTAACAACCCCACCCCGCCCAAACGCACACTCACACAGTTACCGCGCTGCAAACCAAGTGGCCGGCCTTACCCTTTATCAGCCATGACTAGGTAATGACTCCCCATACCCCAAAGGCATCAGGATAATTTCCAAGGCACTCCCACAGGTCTGGCACACCCATCCCCAGGTGTTGGTCAAAACAACATTCCAAATTGTTGTCAGCATTCTCGAAAGGCCTCACATTTTTCATAGCTGATCCTCATTTTTCAAAGATGACCACACTGCAAGTGCTCCCTTCTAAATTCACCAAAAAACAGCCGCAATTACAACCCTAAGAGGATGGCCGATCCTGTCAGCGTGAGGGAGGAGGGCTGTACTTTGCAGAATGGGGTCAAATCAAATGTGGGCGAGTCAAGGATTTGACTGGTGAAGAAAGAACATGTGATTATACCTAGAGGACTGGAAAAAGTTAACTGCATAAATGAAGAACAGCAAACAAAATTTGCAAATAAATGTGGAGCTTGTCATCATACGCCTTATAATTAGAAAAGATCTCACAGATGGTGAAAATGTAATGTCATATTACACACTGTAAACAACATTCTGCTTCGTGCTTTTTCATGTGAGCTTTAGAGTTAATTATTTTACGATGATTACAATCCCTGCCACTTGTAATGCGCTAAAACTACTACAAGCCAGTGTATGACCATTACAGAATATCAGTCGTCATTGAGCTACACCAAATGACTCACTGACACTCTGACTCACAGAAAGCTGTTTATGAATCACATCATCCCTTTCCTATTATCAGATTACAGCTCAGCTGATGTCTTTGTCTGGGCCACTATTAGATAATTCTAGTAATTTTAGACATAAACTTGGTGGTTTTTTGCCATTATCACAACAATTTCTAGCAATCAACTTTTCATTCATTTGGTTCATTTTAGAGCCTGACTTAATCTCAGCTCAGTGAGAGCGCAAGCAGTGCATGCAGGACTACTGTGTTTGCTCAAACATGGACCAGGTCCTTTAACTGCAGGAGGCCTATAGCTTTGATTGAAGCATGTATGCATTAGTGGCAGGCTTTCAACTCTAATTCACTGTATTGAACTAGTATGATTTGTCAGTTTGTTGCAAACCCTCTTATGGTTGGCTCTTGATCCTTTGTTAATTTTGTTGTATCATGCTAGCACTTTGGAAAGCAGTCATACACAGGACGAGGGTCAGAACGTGAACCACAGTAAAGAGTTTTCATTGAAAAATTTGAACTTTACGCTTTAGAATTAGCATTCGCATTGATACAGCATTTTAGCATCCCTAAAAGGAAAACCTTAAAAACTGTTTAAAACTGCCCAGGTGAGGACTGACAGTCAGGACTGACAGAAAAAAATGACATTGGTTGCCTGAATGTCTTATCAGATTAAACTCCCTTATTCAAAGCAACGAGTTCATCTGACAATGGAAAGAGTTACCATTGCCGCTCTAATACACTATATGGACAAAATCTTTGAATTCAGGTGTTTCATTCAGTCCCATTACTGCAGGTGGCTAAACTCAAGCACCTTGCCATAAGGTCTGCCTTTACAAACATTTGGGAAAGAATGGGTTGCCAGTTTGTGAAATTTCTTCCCTCCTAAATATCCCGCCATCAACTGTAAATTGTTTTATTGCAAAGTCAGAGTGTTTAAGAACCACAGTAACTTACTGTAGGCTACATTAACACTGCAGGTCTTAAAGCTAAATTCCGACTTTTGGCTGAGATCCATTTTTTTTTAATCATTCACATTATAATTTAAATGCAACAGCCATCTGACTCCAGTGTGAACAGTCTGTGGCCCTGAATTGACGCGCATACGCAGAAGGCGTGATGTCGCCTCCAGTGCAGAATTATGACGTCTGTCTCACTTCAGTGACGTAAAAAGTCAGATGAAATGCGACATGACTGTTCAGACAGGTCACTTAGAGATACATATCCGATTTAGGATTACATATGGAAGCGGCCTGAATCCGATGTGGAAAAATCAGATTAATGCAGCTCAGACTGTCATATAATATCAGATATGGGTCACATATGTGCAAAAAAGTCGGATTTGGGCCACTTTTGCCTGCAGTGTGAACGTAGCTTTAGTCATGAAGTGGCAGACCAGCTAAAGTTTTAGAGGGGGTGTTCACTGAGTGCTGCAGTGCATAGTATGTAAAAGTCATCAACACTCTGCTGATTTAATAACTACAGAGTTCCAAATCTCCTCTGGCATTAACATCAGCACAAAAACTGTGTGCTGGGAGCTTCATGGCAAAGCGGCTACATGGAAGCCATACATCACCAAGCACAATGCTAAGCATCAGATGGAGTGGTATAAAGCATGCCACCACTGGACACTGGCAATCTAGGCTTGGCAAATGCCCAAGTGCATTGTCCCAGTTGCAATGTTTGGTGGAGGAGGGGTTGTTTTGCTGGGGCTGGCCTGGGCTCCTTAGTTCCAGAGAATGCTTCAGCTTATCAATGCATTTTTTTAGGGCATGGTTGGTGGATTTGAGGTAGAAGAACTTGACTGACCCTCCACAGCTTGGGTATAAACTAGAATAGTGGCCATCCAGGCCCTCTCCTCCAAAATCAGTGTCTGACCTCACAAATCCTCCTCTGGATAAATGGGAATCTTGTAGAAAGCTTTCCCAGAAGCTTGAAACTGGTATAGCTGCCAGGGAGGGGGACTTTATTAATGCCTGTGGATTTATAATAGGATGTCATAAAAGCTCCTGTAGGTGTCATGTGTAGGTGGCCCAATACTTTTGTCCACACAGTGTATGTTGCTGTATGTTATTTACATCAACTTCCGTCAGTGTGGGGCAACCTGTGGATGTTTGCTTATGGTCAAGTACCACACTTTAAGTTGACCTAAAAAACAAACAAACAAACAATAAACACTATCCTATTGTCTTTATTTTATGTCATAATTTAAATGCAAAAGTTAGTATTTATTCATAAATAGTGTCAGGATTTTCAGATAGGTCCAGGGATGGCTGTGGTGAATATGTTGCACAGCAAGGTATTTGACCCAGATGTGCTGACCAGAATGAATTGAGCAGGGAAGGCTGTCAGCATGTATTGAAGCAGTTTAGCACAGATCACACCTGCTTCCTCTGAGCATGGCTGCAAACTATAATTGCATGGAGGCTAATATCAGGCTAATGAAAAGAAAAAGATGCCAGGGGGGGGCCAACAGAAAGCTTGCACATAGCAGTTTAATCAGGCTTGATTCAAACATTAATGTTAGAAAACGCCAGAGAAGAATAGAAAGAGACCTCATGGGGTGTTTTTGTACCCCTCACTACATGAAGCAAAAATAGTAGTAGCCTTTTTTTTCCTCTCTTTTTTGAACTCTCTCACGTCTGAGGGCAAAACATCTTCCAGATATTGTTTGTTGCATGGCCATCATACATTAAATATTACTATTCTACCACTGTGCTCAAATCACCCTGTGTGCCTGAAGAGCTGCCTCTTTTTCTTCAGCATTTTTATTTAAATTAATGTGTGACAAATGAAATGCAAAACAACATGTCAAGTCTACACAAAAGCATTCTTCAAGTGTCTATAAGGCCTGTCCTCCTGAGTGACACTGTTCAATTTGATGATAGTGGTTCTTAGCGCTGTCAAATATGTCACCCTAGAATCTTCCATGGGATGAAATGTTTGGTTTGGGTTCATATCTTCCAATTATAGATATTAATCGAGGATTGCTTTGACAGTGAATAAGGATTTACTTTAAGTTACATGTTGCAAGTGTGGCTGCACTGACAGTGCCCCTGTTTGTATCAGTGACTGGATAAAACATGTACCCACTTCCTTTTATTATCCCTCCACCAAGGAGGCCTTATGTTTTTTCCTGTTACCAGCTGACTTGTTTGCTGGATCTTTACCAAACTTTGTGTGGTTAATACCTACAGTGGGTAGAAGAACTAATAACATTTTAGAGGTCATGTTTTTAAAGATCCAGGTCACAGGGGGTCATTAATGAAATATTGTTGCCATAACAAGAGCTTACTGCCCTGCTGGATCATTCTGTGTGGTTAATAAGTAGGGTGGCTATAAGTAGGGTGGCTAGAAGAACTGGGAACACTTTTGGGATCATGAGGTCAAAGGTCAAGGTCACAGGAGGCATCCGAGGAGAATGATAATCTCATTACCACAATAGGAGCTGATTGAGCTCCTGAATCCTTGCCAATGCTTGTATGGTTGATCACAATAATGGGCAGAAGAACTGAGAACATTTTTGAGGTCTTGGCATTTGTCCATCTATCTGTTACAAAATTCAGAACTACGAGAGCTGACTTATTTGCTGGATCTTTACCAAACTTTGTGTGGTTAATACCCAAAGTGGGTAGAAGAAGTGATAGCATTTTTGAGGCCATATTGTCAGCTGTCCAGGGCACAGTGGGTCATCAGTGAAAATATCGTTGCCACAGCAAGAGGTTATTTGGCTGCTGGAACATTGTTAATATTTCTATGGTTGATCACTATTGTGGGCAGAAGAACTGAGATCATTTTTGAGGTCTGTGCATCTGTTCATCTGCCTGTTACAAAATTCACCACTACAGGAGCTGACTTGTTTGCTGTATCTTAATGTGACTTACAGTAATGTGTTAATAACTATGATAATTGATATGGCTATGATGAGGATATGATAACATTTATGAAATAGTAGGGTCAAAAGTCAAGGTCACGCAAGGTCAGATTTCAGGCATACTGGCTGAGTTCTAGTCATTTCATTTCATCACCTGATGCTTGTTTGTTAGATCACATTCTTGTGATGCAATCAGCATTTATCAGGTGGGTTCAGATTAGTAATTAACAACTATATTTCCCTTATCTCCTCATTTTCTTGTTTTTTTCTGTTAACTCTAAGGTCAAGATAAAACCGTATAAAACAAATTGCTGTGATTTGGACAATTCCAGACACATTTCTGACTCATTGTTTGTTGTGTTTTTAGACAATCTTGACTTGTCAGTCAGCTTTCTTGTGAATGTAATCTGCATTTGTTTGTCTGGGAGAAAGAGATAATTGAATTCTTCTTATCTTCATGTTAGATTAATTTAATAGATGGAATGCCCATATTTTTCTCTATCTTCCAGCTACATGACAGCAACTCTTGACCTTGCCGTTATTGGATTTCCGTGGGTTCTTTGGAAAGACAGAGCTAAATATCTTGATGATAGCTGGCAAAATGAGCCAATCAGCTCGCTGTGTTTACTTATGAGTGTGTGCTGTGAGGTTGTCAGAAGCCAGGCTGATAGCCTGCGCCATATGGCGCATCCAGGAAAATGGTTAGAAATCAATGTGTTTGTGAATCTGCTCAGCTGCCATGTTGTGCCTGTACCTTGAAGAGTTATGGGCTGGGAGTGCTAGTGGGTGGGGGGTGAGCTTGAAATTTGAAGCACCTAGTCCCACCCACATTCATTACTGGGAGCCTTGTGACTGCATCTAATCAGATCTCTGCTGAGAGTCCAACAAAAACTTGATTAAAGGCCAGACTCTTGGCGTTTTACTAGCTTTCTGTGCCACTTAACCAACCTTTCACCACCTGCTCCTGTAAAAGTATCTGCTGCTATAATGTTTATTTATGTGTTTATTGGCTTGGAGCTATTAAGAAAGCCCTATGTCTTCCTCTCTCACTCAGTCTTTGCAACTCCTGGCAGTTTCTATCCCATAAATGGCCATGACCTGTGAAACAGGAGAGGGCTGGAAGGAGGCTGCTATGTGCTCGTTTTCTCACAAAAACCCAGTGCTGAGCAGTTTATTTCTTTCTGTAGGTAATACTTTTTAATTCCACTAAACCAAAGCACAGATTTTATTGCTTGACCAATGCAACCGTTGAACAGAAAAGCATCCTACAAATTGCAGCTAGCGTCACCTCCATACTGAAGTTCCTGTTTATCACGCCTCTGCTGTGGAGACAATATATTTTCGGGTTGTGTGTTCATCCCTTGTTACCAGTGCCTGTGTGGTTGATCAACATGATGGGTAGAAGAATTGAGAACCTCTTGAGGTCCTTGCGTCTGTCTGTCCATGTGTCCATCCATCTGCCTGTTATAAAATTCAGCACAACAGGAGCTGACTGGTTTGCTGGATCTTTTCCAAACTGTGTGCGGTTAAAACCTATGATGGGTTGAAGATCTGATAACATTTATAAGAGGGTAGCGCAGGGTCAGATTTAAGGCATACTGGCTGAGTTCTAGGCATTTCATTGCTTACTGAATGTATCACAGTGTGACAACACTGCTGAACTGAGAGTAGTGCCTTGCAATTTGCAGTCACTCTGCAAAGTATTCTGTGAAAGTTTTCGAATGCTCCCCTGAATCTTTTCAATTATTGAAGGGAGCCAACTTTATTTCTCCATTTACAAATTGTGTTCTTTTTTGCAAGTGACTGTCAGCAGGGTTTGGGCATTTCAGCATCAGTAGTCAACAGTTTGAAAAGCACAGTTGAGTTCCTGAATGAGTTGGATTTCAGAGGAATGTGTGTAGCCTTATTAATTAGCTGTCAAGAGAAGGCCAGTGGCGAGACATTTTGGTTTATTGCAGATAATGCCATGGATTCAGTTAGAAATAATTATGATGATAATGTGCACTCTGAGTCAGTGCTGCCATAAGAACAGATGGCAGGTAATCAGCCCCTCATACAGTGTCGTCAAATAGAACCAGGAAGAAAAAGACAGTTGCCCTCGTGCTGAAATTTAATTTGTCTGCCACTATATCAGGAGCGGGAAATGTCTTTTGAAGGGCAGAAATTGGCGGCTCTTTTCAAAATGAGTTTTAAGAATGGCTTTTTCGTTTTTTTGGCTTTTAGAAAAAGGTATTTCTGAGCACAGAAGATTGTCTGCTGGGTATCCTAATCTTCGAACTGTATTTAAATATTCATCGTGAGGTGACAACAAACCATCTACTTTTGTTTTCTCCCTTGGTGCTCATATCCCTGCTGCTTTCTTTTCAATATCTGTGGAAGTGCAATAGTGACTTACTGACTTCATTTACAGAAGGCTGCACTTTCCACAAGGAAATGGAAGCAAAAGATGACCTTGAAAATGGCATCATTCTTGCCTGGTTTATGGAGGGAATGACGGCTATAGTCATTCTATTTGAGCTTGCAGATCAGCTGAAAGCAGAACAGCCTATAAGGAGCTTTTAAGTCCAACAAGCTATTTTTATCATAAATTTTTCATTAGAATACAACCGTGTGGATTAACAAGTTGAAATATGTTGTGCATGTTTGTTTCATAATCATGAGACCCAGCCTCGCAAATACACTTTAATAGCAGATGTTGCCTTACTCTCAATAGTTTGGGTAGGAGATCTCATGAAAATACAAAATACTGAAGATCATTGTATAAATAATAACTTATTCCATGTGGCACCTTTAAGATACTTTATTAATCCGAGTGGGAAAATCGCTGGGTTTACAGACACTTACAGTAATATTGAACATAACACAACTCCAAAGTTAACCAATACTATGAACTATATACAGTACTGTGCAAATGTGTTGAGCCATCCCTTATTTCTTTAAATATTTTACAAGGAAAATGGGAAATAGCTTCAAAAATGTATTGAAACCCGTGGTAACATAAAGGGAAATACAGTACATAAGGTAATAACAGAGTTTGTGGAATTCTAACCAACCTGAAAGTTGGTGTTTGGTATGACCACCTTTATTCTTTAACATAGTCGTCACTCTCATAGGTTACGTTCACACTGCAGAAAAATGTGGCCCCAATCTGATTTTTTTTTTTTTTTTTTTTTTTCCCTTTTTTTTTTTTTTTTTTTTTTTTTTTTTTTTTTTTCCCTTTTTTTCTCTCTTTTTTTGTGGGGGAC
>VUQH01031456.1:0-34899 GCA_015106775.1 Etroplus canarensis
CTGAGGTTATTGTATTTGGCCCTAAAAACCTCAGAAACATTTTCTAACCAGATACTTACTCTCTTTTTCAGCTGCTCCCTTATATTCTCTACCAAGGGGTCGCCACAGCGGATTAATCTGCATTGGTAATTTGGCAGAGGTTTTACACCAGATGCCCTTCCTGACACAACCCTCCACAGTGAGAGGGGCTTGTGTCCCCACCTGGGCTTGAACCAGGGACCTTTCGCTTTAAAGTCAAAGGCACAAACCATTACGCTACTGGGGACATATTTTTAGAGTCAGAGAAAGTAAAGCATTGGTTAGTGTAATGCTTTCCATCTATCTATCTAGCTAGCTAGCTAGCTAGCTAGCTAGCTAGCTATCTTCATTCAACAGGGAAATTATATAATGAAGTAAGATTTTAACTTTTTCTTAACACAATTTATGATATTGGTGAATAATAAAAAACATAGTTGACAAAGTACAGAAGCTCACTTTAATGTTAATAAAGTTTTAAACAAAAAGCCAAAAAATGATAATGTTTCTTTTTAAGATTTTAAAACAAGAAGGGATGCATGAGCTAAAATGATTGTTTCTACAAATATTTATGCAAGTTTAGAATTTAAAAAACACTATTGGTTTGGTCATTTAGCATTGACAACCAGGACATACACTAATTTATGACGGCTAGCCTGCTCATCTAATCTTTCAAAGTTTTAAATGTAAACCATATAAAAGATGGACTTTGTGTTTCTGTAGTGTTGTGGTTTACACATTTGCCTCACAAGTGAAACGTCCCTAGGTAGAGATGTTAACCCAGACTTAGAGGTCACAAGGCAGTGTACTACTAATGTTGGTTCCAAGCCCAGACAAATGGGAGAGTTGCATTAGGAAGGGCATCTGGTGTAAAATCTGTGCTTATTTATCAGCTGTGGAGACTCCTTGGTGTGAAATAAAGTTAGCAGCTAAAAGTACCTATTATAAAAGATGGACTTAGCAACCCGGAACCTAACGAGAAAGTGCTTAAACCTGCAGTCTGTTTAATGACCACTAGTGGGTGAAAAGACTGGGTAATTTATAGGAAAACAGCTCTTGCCGTTGTTTTTCTGCTACCGTTTCCTGACCAGTTTATGGGCTAAATTGCTGGTTTCAGGTCATATTGAACGAAACATAAAGTTCATTTCTGAAATGATGGCCATTCTAAAAGTCAGGAAGGAGCAATATCCAGGATATGCTCATTTGCCCACCGAGCGTGCAGTTTCATAGTCAGATCCACCCCTCACTTGTCAGTACAGTGTCAAAATAACAAGGTGGTGATGGTGAGAGTGCTCAGTGTTTCATTGTGGGATTTATGTAGTCAATCTTTTATGGTGTCTTTGGTTTTCAGTAGCTATTCACAGTAACAAGTTATAGTTTGTCATGCACATTTTCAAAAAGTGTCTAATATTGTGGTGAATCATGAATTATAATTTGCTGACATACATACATTTTTTAAACTGAAGAGCTCTCTCTGTATACAGTTTGAGAAAAATTTTCTATAAAGCATTATTTACGCTGTGTAATTAACTGAATGCTGTCTGTTTTGGTTTTTAAAAAATCACGTTGCAAAACTGTGCTTATCGGCTGGTTTGCCAGCATCCAAAAACTCCTTTAATTTGTCAAACCTACATTGTAGAACTATTGTTGTTGTGAAGCATAATTCATTTGAAATATGTAAAACCCAGCATGAGGAAAAAGAGCTCACACAGGAAGAAGAAAGTGAAATTTCACACTTGCGCTGTCTCTGTCACACACTATCCTTGCTGCCTGGCACCCTCCTTCCTCACATTAGACGGCACAGTGGGATTTTTCCCTCCAGTGAAACATTTTTCCAGAATTTCTGTCCCTCCTTTAGTTTCTCCAAGCTGGGAGGGTTGTAAAGAGAGAAAAAAAAAGACCTTGGGGTATCGAATACCACTTATTCAAACAGCCAGTCAGACATAGCGGCAGCTCTCGTCGACTCCTTTGACCTCGCTGCTCCGAGTAAAAACAAACGGCACTAACCCTGCAGCTGGTAGTAATTGAGTCGTGATCAGTTTAATTAATTGAACAATTTCCCAGGAATTTATGGAGGGGGTAAACCCCACTGCCACCAAATCCCTTTGCTTGTGTTCTGGGAGGGTTCAACAAATGACCATAGAGATTCCAGGTTGGATTAGGTACATAAGCAGGGGAACCTCTCGGTATGCCTGCTGAAATGCGAACCATGTTGAAGATGAGAATTACAAACCAAAACAGGAGCAGTTATAGTAATTTTCTTTGAATGTGACAGAGATTCAACTGCTAATGAAAATATTCATTTATAAATAAAAGAAATCTCTTGATTTCTTTAACCTAATATATACAGAGACATTGGTTACTTTTGCTGGGCCATGACTTAAACTAACCGTTTTAAGTTAATTTTACTCAGATAGCCACCTGTGTTTGCTGGTCAGATATAGTAAAATGTAGAAAAGTGCTTATTCTCTAAGTTTAACTTTTAAAAAGAGCAGGAAAAAAAATTCTGCAGCTCGAAAGTGTTGGCTAGACAGTTAAACTCCAGAAATTGCAACGCAAGTGCAAATGTGTGTGTGTGTTTTTAACTGTCATACTCATTTTAAGCTCTCTACTTTTGAACTTGGGCTGTACTACACTAGCTTTGTATAATTAAGAGTTCAGACTAATCCTCATTGGTTTAGCTCCGTTGCTCGATCCATACCAGACACCCAGTTTGTTTTGCTCATGTGTGAAAATGGCTTATTCCTTTTCCTTCCTTTCACAATAAAAGTTCTCGGCAGGTACACCGTGCGACTGTTGTACATAAAATGGCTTATAGGAGTGCGACAAAGCAATTTACAGTAGATTTTAGGATTGAAATATAATTTGCTCTTTGATTAGAAGTGTTATGAAATTATAAACCAGCAATAACATAAAGTGCACATTTCATTACAGCACTGATATCTATGTGGAAATAACATAAAGATATCAGGTAACAGTAATTCAAATCATTTTATTCCAACAATGGCAAGAAAATTATTCTTTTTAGTCTGTAGTGGTGTCAGGAAGTACACAAATACTTGTGCATGTGTACAACTAATCATATTTCCCTTCAAAGATCAGACAGTAACAGCACCTCTCTCTTTCTTCTGACTGGCTGCCCCTCATGAACAGAATTGTACAGCAAGTGGGCGGGGCTTCAGTGTTTACAGTCAGAATTGTGTACCTGAAATGACCATATTAGGGATAGCCGCTCTTATTGTGACATCACAAAGAGCCCAGAGTAGAAAAAAACAGCAAAAACAGATTTTTTTGAGCAGTCTTAAGCCTGAACTCATATTATTCTAAACTTTGGCATCCACCAAAAGGAAAAGGCATATCGGAGCCATTTTGAAAGACACAATTTAAAATCCAGCTTGATTAAGAAGTCCTTTTTCTGTTAAGATCAGTTCACATGTTAATACAATCTGTTTCGTTTCCTAACTGATGTGTTATGATGATCAGCCATTTGAGTGAGATATGTAGATATGCGAGTTTAATATGGCGTCTCAATAGCAAATGCAGTGCTGGTTTTCATTACAGGCGCCACTGCAGAGAGAGCGAGTCATCAGATGGCTTCTGAAAACTCTGTTCTTTTTCCAATAGGAAATACCACACACAGGCATATACTCACATACAGACACACACACACACACAAACATACACACACCACAGGCGAGATACTTTTAGAAAAAAAAGTCTTTCCATTTACAGAGCTTCCCCTTCCAAAAGTATTATTTGCTGCTCACTGGACTAAGCTGTGCTAAAAACATGGCAATAATAACAAAAGGCTTCATGAAGGCTCCCGTGTTTTTGCAGAAGTTGCCTGTGAGTTAATGTGGTCAGCATGATGATGGCTCAGGCCAAAAGTACTATGGAGTCATGCAGCAAGTGCTGGCAGGTATGAGCTTGCATGAAACCTAATCATATTGTTGTAATCGGCTTGTGAGTATGAAAAGGTTTTCCCTGCTTTTATGCATTTAAGAGGATTTGCAGGATAGTTTTCAGAAAACGTCATTACACCTGACTTTAAATGTTCTATAACCATCAGAGCTACACAACAGAAAAGGCAAGTTACCTCGGTTTAATAACGAGTGCAGAGTTCATCAGTGCTGGAACTGCATTGGGCTGTTCATGACGCATGCTTGGCCTTCCACTGCCTTCCAAAAACTGCTGCAAAAGCCTTGCAACCGCACTAGTAATGGCTCCATAATCGCATTAAATTGAATGAACAAATTTGGAGCGAGTGCAGTTAAAAGTGTACAATGCTCGTTTGTTTGTGTGTGGCAAAGGCTCTTTGAGAGGCAGTGCAGATGTTGAGATGTAACAGAGTTTCCTGTAGGCTGGACTGAGTTTTTGCAATTGTCTGGGCATGTAGTCACACAGTGTTAAAGTTCATGGTTGCATTAATGTTTAAAGATGAAGATACTTTCTATGGGAAAATAATATCTGAAGTGATTGTGCAGTAATTAGATTGATATCATCTATCAGCCAAATCAAAGGCAGGGAGCATGCACCGAGCCCCTCCACCTGTCCCTGTCCCTTCTTTCTGCATTTTCTCTGAGTAAAACTGGAAAGACTGGTTCTGTCTCACCAGACGGCCCTCTTCTCTCAGCGGCCAGTCAGGGGAACATGAAAACTGAGATACAGGTGGTGTGCGGCACTTTTGTTTGGGAGATGAGGGCTGCGGTGCATGGAAAGCCCTCTGCAAATCTCCAAACAAAAGAGCTGCCTGTGCCTTTTTTATGGTAGACAAAGAGCCAATGTATTTTCCTTTGCTCTGTAATACTGAAGTTAGTGCAAAACAGAAAATGTCTTTATGTTTGACACATTAGAAACAAGTATGGGTCATAGCGGTTTTTCAGAATCATTAAAAAAGAATGCAAAGGCATGCTAGCCAGATTCTGTGGCAGTTTAATACAGCAGTTATTTTATATATTTCTTGTAGCAGTTTCATGAAATGTCTGCTCCATCCATCCTGATTCTCAAATGAGAACATTATGAAAAGTTGGTGCAATTCTCGCATATTTCCATTGAGTGATAAGCATTAAAAATAGGCTGGTGTTCCTAAGCATTGTTTTGAATCCATAAGGTGTTGCAATTTCATACCAGTGTGGTGCTAATTAAGATCAGATTTTCCATCAGAATGTGTGTTCTGTGTCCTCCATAGTGTAGTGGTTCAAAACCAGCGTACTCCTAGTGCCGATTCCAAGCCTGGATAAATGAGAGGGTTGCATCAGGAAGGGCATCTAACTCTGAGTAACCTCAAATAAAGTTCAGCTGCCCTAATAGGATTTTCCTGATAATTACCCAGTTACATCCTACAGCAAAAGCCACGGTTCACAGAGAGCTGACAAAGCATCCAAATAATCAAAGTTTTGAAATGATTTATAGTGGCCTCATTGTTTTTGCATCAGAAAAACCTGGCATTTTAACGGAGGTGTGTTCACTTTCTGTATCCACTATGTGACAGGTCTACCTGATGCCTGACTTGCATACTGTTAAAACGAGCTTTGTGTTAATTTGCAGATCATCCCAGCTCTATTCGTGACACCTGCCCCGCTCCTGTGAAGGAGCCTGTACGGCCAGTCCATTGATGGACACATTCCAAAGGTTAAATATTAGCGGCACCGCATCTCGTATTAAGCCTACGTTATAAAACTGTCCTCGCTTTTTTTTATGGCTGCTGGAAAAAGGAATTAGAAAAACTAACATGTCGCTGGTCAGCAAGGTGTAGCTGGGGGAGGGACCGTAACAGGCACTGCGATGAATGCTGAAAAACGTGGCCTGTAGTCTGGTGCTTCGGAGGGAAATCCCCCCTCCCTTCCACTCTCTCTGCTGCTGAGTCTCATGCACAAAGAGGGCACTGTACAGGCTCTGTTTATAACTAAGCAGTCCCTGCACTGCAATTTAGGAGGCGTGCAGCTCAGGAAATTGCTGGCCTCTGCCGAGGCATGCTTTCACTGAGGGAATGGTATTCATCAGCCAAGTAATTGGCAGGTTACTTTTTTAAATACCTTGTTGGTAATTACCTTATAAATAAAATAACACATCACTAAAGCGAGAGGTTGTTTGGTGCGAAGAGCAGCAACATTAATCATATTGAACAATTTGTTGGCTTTTATGAAATGCACATGCAACCTCAGCACAAAAAAAAAAGATGACATAGCTTCATGTTGGGTGGTAAGTTTGAGCTTTACAAGCATGAGGGAGTTTGTCATTTTTTAAATACCACGTCCTAATTTGGGGACTTAACTGTTTGTGTATCTGGGAACGTGAAACTGTTGTGCATCACTAGTCAAATATACGGTGTTTTTGTCATTTATTGGAGCAATGATGTCTGTGTTTTCAGAGCAAACAACAAGATCACCAGGATCTCCGAGGAGCAGCTCAGGCCCTTTCTCACCCTGGAAACCCTCGACCTAAGCTTCAACAATATTTCAGAAATAAAGGCCAACTCCTTCCCCGCACTGCCTCTCAAGAGCATGTGAGTAATGCGATCTTCTGTGTCTGAAGGGGGAAAAAATCTGAACCTAACCATGGATCTTAACACTGTTATAACACTAGTCCAGTCAGGAACAACAAAGTCAAATAAAGGGTGTTTTTCCATTTGCAGTGATTTATGTTTGGTGGTAAAGCTCTGTTCTGGGCCCCTACGGCAGCCTGTCTGCAGCGCAGATCAGTCACAACAAATGTGTCACTTAATAAGTTAGACAAAGCATGAAAAGAAGGAGATGGGTTGCAAAGTGGCTTGCAGATGCCCAGCAAATGTAGTGAGGGTTAATCATCTTAAACGGTGCACCTTTTAAACAGTGGTTATTTCTGCAAACAGAATCTTTGAATTTACAACAGATTCTATGAGTACATCTTTCTTTTTTCAGGTTCCTCAACAATAATCGGATATCATTGCTGGAGACGGGCTGCTTCACCAACCTGTCCAGCACACTACAGGTTCTCCGGCTGAACCGCAACCGCCTCTCCAGCATACGTGCCAAGATCTTCGAGCTGCCCCACCTCCAGCATCTGTGAGCAACAAATACAAATGCTTGCTACCTTCATTTCAGTTTAAAGGGGCAGTTTAGACCCAAATCTGTTTTACATACATTTCCTCTAGTGCCGTTAATCAATCTAGATTGTTCTGGTGAGCTTTTGTTATCACTCTTTGGCCATCTGCCTCAAATGCAAAGTACTTCAACAACAGACTCCCAACTGCCTTTCATATTTCTGAGCCAGGTGGAGCTATCTTGGCAGCTGCACTAGTCGCTGTGCCATTTGTAGTTTTTCCTGTGTTTGTTGGCATCTTTCTTCTTCAGCATGTAAGGATGAGACCATCCCGCTTCAAAAAACAACATCCTAAGCCTAGACTTCTATTGGTCGTGTAAACAACAGCAATCTAGCGTCCAAAGTGTGTCATCACTCATTGATGTTTGACCTTCCTAAAGCCCCTGTCACACCATGACGTTTTAACAAGCGTATGCCGACATAGGAAAAAACTGCAATTACGTTCTAGGGACGTTTTGTATGTGTTATGAGCACGCATATTTACGCCGGTCTACGAGGTAGTACGGCGAGGTTGCAGGAAAGTTTGGACCCTGCACAAAACCTCTGACGCTTGCCCACGTATGGCTCTTACGTCCCACATACGAGGACTATATGTTGCAGGTTCTTAATGCATACGGAGACTCACATAACTCATGTCAAAATATGTGCCAAACATATTAATAACCAATGAGTAACATGTTTCTAACATATGTGTAACATATATCAAACATGCCCCAATTGCATAGTGTCGTTTGTAGAAGTATTTGACATGATCCAGTCTAACTGAACATGTTTCCCACACAGCTGCCGGATAATTGTATATGTGGTGCATTTAAGGGGAGTGGTATAAATGGGTTTCAAGTTGTGAATGCCGACAGTACACTAGCATATATGTTATGTATACGTCCATTTAACATCATTGTTCAGCGTATATGCCAGCGTTTTAGAAGAATTTGAATGCGTCGGTGTAAACTTGTTAAATCGTCATGGTGCGACAGGGCTCTAACCAATCACAAACAGGATCAGGATTAGCCACTGAAGGGAAAGTCATCGCTGACCTTAGTCATGCCTTAGCTAAATCAGCCTTTATATGAATGCTACGACATTAGTTCCTACACTGAGAGTTAAACAACATTGAAAAGCACTTACTACATTTGTTCTCAAACTCATTTATGAATATTAATTGAACATCTTACCCATGTTAGCTCATCTATCAACGTAAACACACTGTTGCAGCAACCAGAAGTGATTTATCTCCTGCTACCTGTAGATGTGCCAATTATAGAAAAACTCGAATCGATTGTATTTGAGGACAAGGACCGATTACTTTTATCATCATTTAGATTGAAGGACTTGTTAGAAAAGAGAGACTAAAACAGTCGTAGCCGTACGCCGCCCCCATCAGTTGAGGAAGAATTGCAGCCTCGGTACATGGTGCTTACCAATGACTTGGTAAATTAGTTGCATTCTGTACCAAAAAACAGGCACTACCAATACTAAAAAGGCACATACCATTGCGTTTTCGGAATTTTGGTACCAGGAGGTACTGCAAGTATCGGTTGTGGTCACATCCCTAATATTGACGTTCAACGAATTCAACCACAAAGTACCTACAACCGTTTGGGATTCAATACAGAATGACACGAGGTGCTTAAGCATTGATTTGTAATCACTTTCACATAAATTGGATGGGGGCTTAATGTTTGTGTGCTTGTGCTGATTGTAGCTCAGTAGTTTTACACATGGTGAACGACATGTTATTAGAGGAGCTGTTTTTCCCTATTTACACTTTAAGGTTTTCTGCATGTGTTTCAGAGAGCTGAGTAGAAACCGAGTTCGCAGGGTGGAAGGCCTGACGTTCCAACACTTGCATGCTCTTCGCTCCCTGAAGATGCAGAAAAACGGCCTCAGCCGCCTGATGGATGGAGCTTTCTGGGGGCTCAGCAATATGGAAATCCTGTAAGCAATTTTTCTGATATGTTGTAAGTTTTGCTCCTGCAACATGATGTTTTATGTAGTATAAAATCTCACTGTGTGTTCATGTGTATGCCCGTGCAGGCAGCTGGACTACAACAACCTGACGGAAGTGAGTAAAGGCTGGCTGTACGGCCTGCTGTCTCTGCAGCAGCTCCACCTCAGCCACAACACCATCAGCAAGATCAAATCTGACGCCTGGGAGTCCTGCCCGAAACTCAGCGAGCTGTGAGTCCGTTTTTTTCTCTCTCTCTCTTCCTTCCCTCCCTCTGCAACTTCTTTTTTTCCCCTCTCCCTCTTGATATTCCCCCATCACTTTCCATTCACACTCCCAACACTTCTCTGTGTTGCCCTCTCCTCCTCTCTGGCACTCCCGCCTGCCCTTCCTCACACTCCAGTTCCTCCCATCGCCAATCTATCCCCCCCAACCCATCACACTCACACACACACACTCACGTAGACAAAGCACCGTCTCTAATGCTCTGCCAGTCAGTGCCAACATTAAAGCACTGCCAAAATATTGCACACCCCTTTGCCTCTTTTCTGCTCTGCTGTCACTTGAGCCAAAACATTGGCCTCTGGAAGTCCCATTTGTTTTTCTGTTTTTTGTTTTGTTTTGTTTTGTTTTTTAATTGAAAATTCCATTATTAGTTCTACTTACTTTCCTTTGAAATACCCACAAACTTCAGTGATTTCTCAGCCCATCAGTGCACTTTCCTGGAAGCCGATTGAATTTACTTTGTTGTGGTTGTTGTTTACAGCGCAGGCCAGTTTAGTGTTTGCCATGTCAGACGCATTTTTCACAGATATGTTTTTTTTGTTTTTTCTTCCTCTCTCTCCTTGCCTTTCTCGCTCTTATCTCACGAGCCTGAGAGTAAACAAGCCGCCTGTGGGTTGTGAACGTGTCCAGCTATCTGATTTGTTCTCATCTGAGTTTACTTTGAAAAAAAAGGGAAAAAAACACGTCTGCTTGGAATGATTTGTTTCACAATTTCTTTTTGTTGCAAAATTTGATCTCCGCAGACTGATTGTAGATAACTTTAGTCTCTAAATATAAAGATTTTTTTAAAAATCAGACGTTTTAGTGGCTATTTGTTGGTGTAAAGGGTAGTTCTCATTTGCAGAGTAATTTCATAGAGCGAGACAGCTTTTAATGGCATTTTGCAGAAAATACGTGTGTGTGTATTCTTACCGTCCCTTATTTATTATCGGCATCTTCCCTACAGGAACCTGTCGTCCAATCACCTGTCCAGGCTGGACGAATCAGGATTCGTCGGTCTCAACCTGCTCGACAAGCTTCACATCGGAAACAACCGTGTGAGCTTTATCGCTGACGGAGCTTTCCGTGGTCTCTCCAACCTGCAGATGCTGTGAGTTGTTTTCAGTGTTGGTCTCATTACTCAACTAATATATTTTTCCCTAATGAAAATAATTCATTACACACTTAACTGCATTACTTTTGAGCTCATCAGGATGATGAATCAATGAGAAAATGCCATGGTGAGGCATCTGTCTGTCAGAATTTAATCAACTTTACCTTTTCATTTTCACAAGAATTGCTACTTCTTAGAGCATGAGTCTTGATTGTCATGTTCTTAACATAAGGGTTTTTTTTGTGACTCTCTACCATCTATACAGAAATGCCATCATTAGGTTTATTTATGGCATATTAATATCATAAGCTAAGTTAGAATCAGTCAAGAACTAGGGTTGTTGTCCTGGATATGACTCTTTGCAAGCCTTCTTGACTTGTCAGTTTATTTTAATTCTCATTAGTTTGTGCAATACAGCCAACCAATGACAAGAAAACTTTCACTTTCTTCTCTTACATCACACATTACAGTAATCTGAGAATTTAAATATATTGTGAGCCAGATGAGCTACTACATCACTGACATTTTGGTTGCTTTCACTCCGCAGTGTGTGGCCTAAGATGCATCGTCACATGTTCAGCAGATAACAATATAAACCTTATGTTCCATACCCACACATGAGCACAAATTCCTGTATGATGATGACACACACAAGATCTTTTCTTTAACCTTTTACATTTTAACACAAAGCCAACAGCAGCTTTTTTTTAAATGACCCAGAGAGGACTTCACAGAGAAATATGGCCACAGCATTTCCGCTGTAGAAACAGCTGCAGCTAGAAATGGAGGCTACATCGTTGCAAGCCTGGCTGCTCATCTCTGCTTTTGCTGCCTGCTGAGGATCTGTCATCTGGTTGGCTAGGGTTGGCACTCAACTTTAACTTAACTGTTGGTCCTGAGTTCTTTACTGTTGGCTTTATGTTAGCATGTTGTCTGTTCAGGTGCTAGGATTCGAGGTCATGTTAATAGTAGTTTCCATTCTGGGTGCAGTTTGCACTTTACTGTCACATTCTTTTCTGTTTGTGCAATAAAAATGAAAGGAATGTCTACTTCTCAAAAACTGTAGGACACTCAAATATTTTTCTCCTCCATGCAGAGGAACTAAAGTCATCTGATTGTAATACAAGTGTGCAGATAATTGAGGAACTTAAACACACTGGCCACTTTATTTAATATATCTTACTAGTAGTGGGTTGGTCCGCCCTTTACCTTCAGAACTACCTCAATTCTTCATGGCATAGATGCGGGAAACATTCTTCAGACATTTTGCTCCATATTGACGTAACAGCATTACACAGTTGCTGCAGATTTGTCAGCTGCACATCCATTATGCATATATCCTGTTCCACCCTAAAGGTTATCTGTTAGAGGTCTGGGGACTGTGGAGGCCATATGAATAGATAGTTTGTTGCAGTTGAGATGATTTGAGCTGTGTCATGGCACATTTTCCTCCGTGGAGCAGCCATCAGAAGATGGGTACACTGTGGTCAGAAAGGTATGGACATGATCAGTAATAGTGTGGATTTTAAATGATGCTCAGGGGCCTGAAGTGTGCCAAGAAATATGCCCACACCAATACACCAGCAGCGGCAGCAGCCTGAACCATTAATGCAAGGCAGGATGGATACTTAATTTTATGTTTGCTTTTGGTTTTACATGAAATTTTACCACCTGAATGTCACAGCAGAAATCAAGAGTGATCAGAGCAGGCAACATTTTTCCAATCCTCTATTGTCCAATTCTTGGTGAGCCTGTGCAAATTGTAGCCTCAAATTCCAGTTATTAGCTGAGAGGAGTGGCACCCAGTGTGGTCTTCTGCTGTATCGCATCTGCTTCAAGGTTCGATGTGTTGTCTGTTCAGAGGTGCTCTTTTCTATACCTTGGTTAGTTACTTTTGCCTACCTATCAGCTCAAAGCAGTCTGGCCATTCTCCTCTGACCTCTGGCATCAACAATGCGTTTTCACCCACAAAACTGCCACTCACTGGCTATTTTCTTTTTTTTGGACCATTTTATGTAAACCTTAGAGATTGATGTGTGGGAAAATCTCAGTAGATCAGCAGTTTTTGAAATTCTCTCACCAGCCCATCTGGCGCCAACAACCATGCCACATTCACAGTCAGTACCTTTCTTCCTTATTCTGATGCTCATTTTGAACTTCAGCAGGTTGTCTTAAACACATCTACATACCTAAATGTATTGGATTGCAGCCATGTGATTGGCAGCTTTTGATAGGGTATACCTAATAGATTGGCTAGTGAGTGTATAATACAAGTAACAACAAAATTGTTTGATGAGTAACTGCATTACAGAAAAATATAATGTGGTTACTGTAATGCATTGCTACCAGTACTGGATGTATTCAGTAGTTTACTACAGAACACCTTGTAGAATGTCATTCACACTGCTGGGCTGAGGGTTTCATTTTTCTACTTTACTATTAATAACAGGAATGCAGCTGTTCATGGCAGGTTTTTTTTTTCATTTAAGTTATTGGAACACTCACAAACTCTTCATCTACCCAAGTCTTCATCGAAAGTTCATTAACATGGTTGTCTCTAAGTGAGAAAAACTTAAAAAACATAGAAAGGCAATGTGTGTGTTTAATTATGTAAAAAGAAAAATAGAAATTTCAGTCTGTCTTCTTCACGTTCCTCGAATTGGGGAAAGGAACACAGCCTGGAACTGCTTGTATAAAAGAAAAAACCTTCACAGAGCCACAAACCCAACCTCAACACCCCCCTTCCTCCCCACACGTACACACCATACACCAATCCTCCCCTTTTCCCACAGAGCGGCTCCCTTACATTTTCCCCGGTTAGGTCTTTTTAACTAGAACCAAATGTCTTCCTTAGGTCATCGTAGGGCAGGTGTGCACCTAGGTGGATATAGATTGCTTCAGGGGCTTCAAACCTAATCCCCACACTCACACAAACACACACACTTCCTCAGTTTCAATCAGCCATAGCCAGGCATGCTGAAGAGAAAAATAGCTGTTTGAAAGCATGAAGGATCAAAGCAGGCAATTTCTCAAGGAAATGCTTGACTTTTACTGATGGTCATACTCAAAAACTGTGTATTTAGTTGTTTTGGCTGTATTTTTCCTTTCTGTGGATAGCAGGATAAATGTCTCCGTATTTTTTCCAGGAGTTTGGGTTTGATAGCAGAAAATGTTTCAGGGAACATCAACAGTTGGTTAGAGTGTCTCATTTTCAAAGAGCTAAAGATATTTTTATTTTGTAATGTGGCTTTTTTTTGCCCAGAGGTTTAATTTGTGCACCCACAGGAGTCATTCTGAAGTTCAAACTTAGCCCAGCTTAATGTAGAATTAAGTGGAAATTAACTATTCTTACTTTTAAAATGGGTGCACCACTAAAGTAATTCACATTTAAAAATTTGTCACTAATACTACTGTACCTGCGTAAAACCACTACTCAAACATTACATAGCTTATATGACGCTTAAAGTAAAGAATAGTAGAAGGGATAGCAATAACAACTAAAGTCATACTTGCTGCTTTCAACTCAAATGACGAATGATGTCTATCAGACAAAATTAACCAATAAATTCACTTTATCTAGTAAGTGTTGTTTATTATGCTAACCTGCTTACTTGATGCTTGGTCAGTCTTTATTATCAGTCACTCTTTGCAATTCGAGATTATTTTTGTGTGTGTTTTTAGTAGGGCTGTCAAACAATTAAAATTTTTAACCTTGATTAATCACAGGGCTGCTGCAGATTAATTTAGATTAATCATGATTAATACCCATTCATTATTAATTGTGTTTCATTTTGTGGGACCAAAGCGACTCATACCAGAAGGTGATGTATACACTTAACGTGTTTTATTTAAACTAAGGTCCAGATTGCAAAATAAAAATGAAACATACAATTTGTCAGCAATAGACTCACTGAGGCCTCGATGTTCCACGAAGGTGGTTTGGTGCAAGCTGGGCGTCACGATCACCAAAGTGCTTGTTAAGGAATCCCCAACTAATCTATGCTTCGTGTTGATGCAGTACTTTAAGGTGGAAGTGCTTCAGTGAAAGACAAACTCCTTCCTGCAGAGTGTGCAAACTACTTTACGTCAGTCAGTTGTCCCATCAAGAGGGCCAGTATGATCCATCTCGATCGAATTGGTTCTCTGGTTACCTGTTTTTTGTGGGGGGGTTTTTTGTTTGTTTTTTTGCTGATTATGACAAGCACACATGCAGGTTTACCGTGTCACATAACGTCCTATTTTCCCTTGTGAAAAATTGAAAAATAACTCACAAACGAGGCTAAAAATATTTCTCAGTATATACTGCTGCCTAATTTTCTTTTGTGGAAGTTTTCATCATATTCACCACACTTGGCAAAGTCTGTGACTCTTGGTGACTTGCAACTCTCCCTGATGGGCATAGCATGAGACAGGCAAACCTTTGCTTGACTGTAATAAAAAGCCTTCCCTGCGTTCTTCACATACATAGGGTTAAAGCCAGAGCTTAGAAAAGTACATGTCCTACAGAGGCAGTCAAAATGTGGGACATTGTCTGAAGATGTGGGACTATTGGTCAAAATGCTGCGCAGTCCAACATAAAGAGGGACATCTGGCCACCCTAAGTGACTGAGATCTTTTGACTGGAGTTCACAAAAGGAAAGGGTTTCCTTAAACATTTTAAACTGTATTTAAAACCTCAAGCTGCAAAATATGCCTAGTATCCTAAATTTACAATATATTTCATGGTAAATTCCTTTGAGGATAATCACATTCATATTTAAATTGCAGAATATAGTTATCCCCTCAAATGCAGTTTAAATTGTAGCACACATTATATTGCCAAGCTTCCTTGTAAAACTTTTTCCCATATAACACAGAAAAGCCATAAGCGAGTTTTAAAAAGTGCCACAAAGGCCAGGAAGTGACTTCCTGTTGGGGCATGTAGCCACTTTGAGATGTTAAAATTACATTCAAACATTTTCCCCCTCACACGAAATGTAAAGCCGCATAAAGTTTTATTAACATCGCAAGCACAGTTGTTTTCTGGGTGTGGATTTTTTTTTTTTCCTCCATTTTTTACGACGCGGTTTGTCTTTGTTTCCCCTGAAAGGGATCTCCAAAATAATGAAATTTCCTGGACTATTGAAGATATGAATGGACCTTTCTCTGCTTTGGACAAGCTGAAAAAGCTGTGAGTGTGTGGCCATCGTGCCAAAATGTTAATGGAACACATGTACAATATAAGGTCAATGAGTAAAAAGGTTGGAAATTGATCGGACTTTTTCCATTTTCCCAGATTTCTGCAGGGGAACCAGATCCGCTCAGTGACCAAGAAGTCTTTCTCAGGCTTGGACGCGCTGCAGCACCTGTGAGTCGGCCTCATGTTTCACTGATTGTTTCCAAAAGTCCGAGCTGTAAACTAAGCAGGGTGAATCACACTAGGACACAGAGGGTGTTTGTTTCTTCTCCCATTCCTCTGCTTTGATGTGGAATCAAGAAAAAGCTTTGCCATTAGTATCTTTACATTTGTGCCAGACTATATCGATCACCGAGGCAAGCGGAGAGAACTCCATGTGTGCACATGTGTGTGTATGGGTGTACAACAGCTGCATTTGATTCTAATTAGAGTTTTTTCCCAGCCGTTGCCAGAGCTCAAAAGCAGCCCAGAGTTGGGCCTCTCTTGATTAACACAGCAAACTGCTGCCCAGAGTTTTATTGTTCTGGAGCCCAGACCTTTTTCTTTACTCGATTGAAGTTTACGTTGCCTTAGCTCCACACGGCTGATGTCGGCAGAAAAAGTTGCCATCTTTCTGTGGGGATCCTAGCGGTCCTAATTTTCTTCTTTCTTTTCGCTCCACAGAGATTTGAGTAATAACGCCATCATGTCCATCCAAGCAAACGCCTTCTCCCAGATGAAGAACCTGCAGGAGCTGTAAGTGCGATCATGTCTAAGGGCAGCTTCGGTTAGTGTTTCAGTGCTGATGTGGGACAGAACACCAGGTGAAACTCATTATGGTCTGCTGGGAAAAGTCTGCAGCAAACAGTGCTTACTTCAGTGTTAATAACTAGTTCAGGGTTTTCTGTATCTCCTTCATTATAGGATGGTTTTCACTAAAGAAAAAAAAAAACTCAAGCAAAGAAACCTTTAGCTTTATTCAGATGAGTGCAAGTCTGGGACAAATTGCACAGTACTCTGGAATAATGTTTTCTAAAGAAAACAGGTGCATTGTAGTTGGATTTTAGGTAGTATTATCAGTGTGTCTGCAGTGTGTATAATTCTCAATTAAATATCCAGTACAAAACGAGCAAGTATATAATTTCCCTCTGTAGATTCCGCTGTTGCCTATATTTGAGATTTACCTTCATAGGCTAGCTGAGGAAACACAGACTACCAGCCATTCTAAATATTACTGCAAAGTGAATTAAATGCTTCTGGTATCTTCTCCCCCTGGCAGACGTCTAAACACCTCCAGCCTCCTGTGCGACTGCCAGCTGAAGTGGCTACCCATCTGGGTGGCAGAACAAACCTTCCTGCGCTGCGTCAACGCCAGCTGCGCCCACCCGCAAATGCTGCAGGGCAGGAGCCTGTTCGCCGTCAGCCAGGAGGAGTTTGTGTGTGGTGAGTGATGCATTCACTTGGTGTGAGACCTTGACACAAACGTCCCGTCATGTCTCAGAAACAGCCATTTATCCATGGCATGTTTTCCATTCACAAACTGACCCAGATTGTTGAGTATTTTCCTCCTTGACTCCCAGACAAGCTAATGAGTCTCATGAGGGAATATGATGGAAATTTACTAAGTCACTTAAGTTTTTCTTCCAGAACCTCTTCTGCACCCAGTTTTAGATCAAATCGGGAAATTTACACTCGAAAAGAGATCTCCAATAGAGATTACAGATAGCGATGCAAAAAGCACATTTGATTTTCATTTTGTGCAAAAATAGAATCGATATTGCTGTACTGAAATAAAACTAGAAAAACACTAATTACCTTTAATTTGTTTTGTTCAGGAAGCCTATTCTGCTAATTCTGATTGGTCATTGAAGGGTTTACAAACCGACATACACCCTTGATGGTACACGTATCTAGACAATTCAATTCAGTTGGCGCCAATTAACAACAAAAGTCACCTCAAGGCGCTTTACACTGTAAGGTAAAGACTCTACAGTATTAGAGAGCAAACCCTAGCAAACAGACAATCCTGTCTGAGCAAGCACTTGGCAAGTGTGGGAAGGAAGAACTCTCTAAGACAATAACTAAATTAGAATAATCCCTACAGAAGCTTAGATGGGTACATAAGAAGCAGGTGGTTGAGATGATTACTCTCAGGTTGCTGCTACTAGAAATTCTCTGCTGTTGTGTGTTTGAATGAAATCAAAATTGAGCATGCCCTGAAGTGGGTCTTGGTGCTGCAATTCAATTCAGTTTTATTTATATAGCGCCAATTCACAACAAAAGTCGCCTTGAGGTGCTTCACACAGTAAGGTAAAGATACTACAGTGTTAAAGAGAAAACCCCAACAATCCAATGTCTCTAATACTTCTATACTTAATGGTACGACTGTTTCCTCAGCCCATTCTATCAAAACCTTATTCCAGAAGAAAAAGTTTACCCCATTTAATTTACATTTTTGGTGCTATAGCTTAACCCCTTTCATTCTGGACTATTCTATTTAGAAGTTCTTCAGTAGTTGTCAGTAATTTGCCAGTCTAGCAAGTAACTGTTTTTCAATATTTAATAACTTCAGCTCCGATATGATCTGCTCAGTTCACCGGCATTGTTTAAAGTACATACATAAGGTAAACACAGCAGCATTGCAACACCACCCACAGCTGGTGTTTTGGAGGGGTCATGCGTGATTTATACCCCCTTTTTTAAGTAAGAATGTTAAAAAGTCCTGAAAAACTAGTGCGGTTGTGGAGAAAATGTTAATTTTAATGAAAATCTGAACGAGCCCTATATTTATACATATATGTATTTATTTCTTAAACATTCCTATTTCTTATTTACCCAGAGGACTTTCCAAAGCCTCAGATCACCGTGCAGCCAGAAACCCAGTCAGCCCTCAAGGGCACCAACGTGACGTTCGTGTGTTCTGCGGCCAGCTCAAGCGACTCGCCCATGACCTTCGCCTGGAAAAAAGACAATGAAGTCCTTAATGATGCGGAGATTCACAACCAAGCCCACCTGCGGGTGCAAGAAGGGGTCGGAGGTGAGACAGAGGTGACAGAGTATACAACCACTCTGCAGCTTCGTAACGTAGAGTTCTCCAGTGAGGGGAAGTACCAGTGTGTCATCTCCAACCACTTTGGATCCTCCTATTCTACCAAGGCCAGACTCACAGTTAACAGTAAGTTCAGATTGGAATAAGCGATTTCTTGTGTTCGTACCGTTAAAGATCCTAAAGGGTCTTTTTGCCTTTTTCAGTGCTCCCTTCTTTCACAAAGATGCCAATGGACTTGAGTATCCGTGCTGGAGCAATGGCTAGGCTGGAGTGTGCTGCTGTTGGTCATCCTTCCCCCCAGATCGCCTGGCAGAAAGACGGAGGCACTGACTTTCCTGCCGCCCGTGAACGTCGGATGCACGTAATGCCAGAGGATGATGTTTTTTTTATAGTGGATGTCAAGACCGAAGACATTGGCGTTTATAGCTGCACAGCTCAAAACACAGCAGGAACCATTTCTGCAAATGCTACCCTAACTGTTCTAGGTAAGAGCAAGGTGCTGTAGGAGCAGAATTTTTGCCAAAAGTCTTGTATGGAAGATAGGTAGCCCTTTGAAGTTATTGGATCATTTAAACTCTAAGCTGTTCTACTGTTTGTCTTACAGAAACACCTTCCTTCTTGCGTCCACTCATGGATCGCACTGTGGTCAAAGGTGAGACTGCAGTCCTACAGTGCATTGCTGGTGGCAGCCCTCCCCCAAGGCTGAACTGGACCAAAGACGACAGTCCACTGGTGGCAACCGAGCGCCATTTCTTCGCAGCTGCCAACCAGCTCCTTATCATTGTTGATGCTGCAGAGGCAGATGCAGGAAAATATACTTGCGAAATGTCTAATGCACTAGGCACGGAAAGGGGAAACGTTCAGCTGGCCGTCCTGCCAAATCCTAACTGCGACTCTAAAGTGCCCCTTGGTGTTGGGGCACCCGGGGACGACGACGGGTGGACCACAGTAGGCATCGTCATCATAGCGGTAGTGTGCTGTGTGGTTGGTACTTCCCTGGTTTGGGTGGTCATCATCTACCACACCCGTCGAAGGAATGAAGACTGCAGTGTCACTAACACAGGTCAGTTCCTGGAGCCTTACTTGATTATCCTGCCTACTTATTCCTTCCACATTCAATAGGTATTAAAATGAAAGTGCTTATTAACCCAATGTGCTTGTGCTTCAGATGAGACCAACCTGCCTGCCGACATCCCCAGCTACCTGTCCTCTCAGGGCACACTGGCTGACCGACAGGAAGGCTACATCCCTTCTGAGAGTGGCAGCAGCCATCAGTACATGGCGTCTTCAATGAGTGGCTTCTACTTGCAGCCTAAAGACATGAATGGTAAAAGGCTTCTCCTTTCTTCTTTGTTTTCAAAATGAAATCTTTAGAAACATTACGTTTTTTTTTACTTAACTCTGTTTCTTTGTCCTACAGGGCTTTGTCAGCTGGATACTGGAAGTGAAGCAGACATGGAAGCAGCCATCGATCCTTTGCTTTGCCATTATCAAGGTCCAGTTGGCTCACTGCTACGCAGAGATAACATATACACCACTGACCCATCAGAAGTCTTTACAGGTCTGTAAAAGTCAGCTTTTGCCTTGGTCCTGAAGCAGTACTGTTGGGTTGTTGTTGAGCCATAAAAATAAATCCATGTCTACCTGTAAAGACTGGCTCCTTGAAGTGATTCTAATCATTTTCATAACCTTCAGGTTGTTCCATCGACCAAAGGCCAGTCTGTATCGACTCCTACAGTGGCAGCCTGACTAACTCTAAAAGGAGGGACTACCTTCTGTCCGAGCATTTTGACGTCTGCTCCTCCACTGTCCTGATGCAGCTTCCAAATGCCAGTTTGCATCATGGCCCCTCCTACCTCCAGAGTGACCGCCGCCCATCAGTGGAGGAGAGCGATACGGCTGACTATGGGAAACCTCAAGAGTGTCTTTCCCCCTGCAACACCTTCATGGGTAGGTCATGAATTCATCCAGTTTCCAAATTTTCCAAACTCCCCATGCTTTGGCTTGACTTCTTCTCGCACCTCTCTCACTCAGGAACATTTGGAAAGGCTCCTTGGAGGCCTCAACAGGACCTTCATCCAGGATTCAGCCCGCTGTCAATGACTCAAATTGGTATAACTCTGCACGAGAACCCTTACGCTGCTCCGGACACAGATTCAGACAACGAGTACAACAAGGACTCTTCATCAGAGCAGAGCAACAGCGTTTATGAACAGCCATTTGACAACACTCGGACTGATCCCGCCTCACAATGCAGAATGAGCACTTAGCCTAGTGACTGAGCTCCAGTCTGCTTTTGTTTTCCATGAAGAGGATAACCAAAAAAAAAGAACATTTCTACCTCACTGAATGGACACTTTTGCAATAAGGACTCCTCATATGGACAACGAGTGAATGTAAAGGACAATTTTATGTTCCTGCAGACATGAAAAGGAACATATTAACAGCTGTTTGAGGACAGATTCAGTTAAATAATAAAGATCAATATATACATTTTTATAAAAAGTTTATTATATTTTGTAAATTGTATATAAAAAAGATTTCATTATTTTTGCTTACATTTTGAGTATTTTGCAGCCCTGCCTATTCACTTATTCCAGCTTTGAATGAAGCAATGTTTTGCACATACATTATGTAAACAATAAAAACACCTAAATGTGTGCTGCTACATTCACTTAAGTGCTCTGAGTCTTCACTGATGTTACATGGAGTAGATGGAGACGTTGCCATGCTGCGTATGATGAGGGGCATTTTTAGAACTACAAACGACTAAGGACGGTCCAGGTCTGTCATCAGTCAGCCCCTCCACAGAGAGAGACAGGGAGGGTGTTTTAACTGTTTAGTATCGGTCTGGGTCCAGATACAGCTGCAAAATTACTGGATATAGTATTTATTGATTTCTAGTGTAGTCACAGGTACATAGGTATACCTATTCAGCTGCTCTTTAAAGCAACTAATCAGCCACTCACATGGCAGCAACTCAATGTACATATATAGGTATGTAGACATGGTCAGGATGACCGGCTGAAGTTCAAATTGAGTATCAGAATGGGGAAGAAAGGTGAGTTAAGTGAGCATGAAGGCGGCATATTTGTTATTTCCAGATGGGCTGGTCTGAGTAGTTCAGAATCTGCTGATCTACTGGGATTTTCCTGCACAACCATCTCTAGGGTTTATAGAGACTGGTCCAAAAATGAATAAAACATCCAGTGAGTGGAAGTTCTGTGGGTGAAAATGCCTTGTGGAGAGGTCAGGGGAGAATAGCTAGACTGCTTCAAGCAGATGGGAAGGCAACAGTAACTCAAATAAGTACTTGTTACAAGCAAGGTATGCAGAAGAGCATCTCTGAACACACAACATGTTGGTTCTTCAAGCAGATTCAATTCAGTTTTTTTACATGGTGCCAATTCACAACAAAAGTCGCCTCAAGATGCTTTATACTAAAAGGTAAAGGCTCTACAATATTGGGAGAGAAAATCCTATGAGCATAGTGTACCTGTCTTCTGATGGTTGCTTCCAACAGGATACTACACCATGTCGCAAAGCTCAGATCATCTCAAACTGTTTTCTTGATTAGGACATTGAGTTCACTGTACTCAAATGGCCTCCACAATCGCTGGCTCTCAGTTCCATAGAGCACCTCTGGGATATGGTGGAATGGGCAATTCACGTCATGGATGTGCAGCCAGCAAAAATCCAGCAACTGCATGATGCTATCATGTCAATATGGACCAGAATCTCTGAGAAATGTTTCCAGCACTTTGCTGAATCTTTGCCATGAAGAATTAAGGAAGTTCTGAAGGCAAAAGGGGGTCCAACCTAATGAAGTGGCTCTTGAATGTATGCTCCCAATGCAAGCTTAAGACTGGGGCCTCACATTAATTTGCCCCCCTGTGATTGACTGACGACTTCTCCAGGGTATACTCCGCTGGAATTGGATAAGCAGAAGAAAATGGTTGACGGGATGGACGAATGTCTTAGCCGACCTTCCGTGTCCTTTTTTCTCCAATATAGAGGAGGTTTCTGGCAAAACTTCACTTGCTTCCAAGGTGTACAGAGGACTAAAAAGTCTGAAGAGGATAAAGTTCCAGCAACACTTGTAGCATAAAGTACAACTTTATTATTGAACCGACACGTTTCGGCCTGTGGCCTTCATCAGGACTCTGCTGGAGTTTTATCCTCTTCAGACTTTGGTCTCCAGTAGGCAGTGCTGTAAATGAGTCTCTACTGAAAATCTAAGGGGGAACTGTTGCATATAAGCTACTGGCGCCAGTGGACTGCTCCTTCTAATTTGGAACGAAACTGAGTGTTACAAACAAGAAAACCCGTCCACTGTAGTCATTGTCTCTGCTTCTGATGCATGCTTTCTGGATCTTTGATGGGCCTTCTTGTGCTTTTTCCTCTTTGTGGTGAATTCCTCTGTGGGTTCCTTTCCTGTTCAAGCCAACTTTTCAACCGTTTGGCTTCACAGTGTCCCTATCAGGATGCAGGCTGTTGGCTTTCAGGAGGACTGTGAGTTTGCAAGTGACAAGTGTGAGATGATTCCCCAAATTCCTCTTTCTACATAGCCAAAGAGCTATAAAAAACAAAGGCTAATGTCAAGGGCAGAATACTGGCTTTATATACCAACAACATATAATTAATAAATAGCTTTTTTACTACTAGTGCTTATAATTAAATAGAACTTAAAATAATTACATGTAATTTGCATTAAAACCACAAATTGCTGTTAGGACAGTATGGCACAATATACCTTAGTCCATTCCAGACTCTCTGTTTGCCGGATGACTCATCCCCCTCCACATTCCCCCAGCCCTTCTTGCCTGGTGGTTTGTTGTTTCAGGCCTCTCCTCTTCAACATGAGGAAAAAAGGTGTGCTTGTGCACCGGGCTAGCTGTTGAAACTTGCACTTGGAACTTGTCTCGCGGCTCCCTGGCTGCCACAGTGGAGCTGTGTGTTTATGAAACGGCAGATTCACGATGATGGTGCCAGCAGTTTGGAAGGGGATTTAATCAGATCCCCTGTTCAGGAGCAGTCGCTTCACTCTTGCATTCAGTCTGCAGCGTGAAAAGCAGTGGGAAGAAAAGTGGTGAAATTGACCTCTTTTGTTGTAATCATGCTCACCATAAAAGTTTTGGGATTCACACACTCAGTTTGTGTATGGAAACACTGATGAAGACTTTTGCTTTCATAGGATGTGTTATTTCTCTCCCATCCTTCTGGCTGACTAATGTTTAAGTACACCTGGCTGTTGGCTACGCTCGTCTGGTTTGTGTGCTTTTACCCCAGTCTAAAGGAATGAGGGGTTTGTTGGAAGTCTTGCCAGTTCTTCGAGGAGGCTGCGATTAAGACAAGATGGTGGAGCCACACACGTCCAAACACCTGGGAAACAGCTGCCGTGCTTTTGCTGCCGAGGCAACATTCAAGGACCAGTCCACTTTTGTCTAATAACCTAAACTCAGAGCAGAGCCGAGTTAGTTCAGATCACAAAGGACTTCTCACAAGCATGGCCCTCCAGCATGGATAAAGTAGGGCTGGGGAGTGATAAATGATAAACTAAGTGGATTCTGATTACACTTCTTGTTGGACACAATATGGTGATATTTATAGAAGTGTCACATTGTATTGTTTAGAAGTAAATATTCAAACCTTTGTGTGAGCTCGATGATATATGATGAACTGTTGCTGTATGTAAGATATTCATAAACAGATGTCAAAGCAGACGAGAAAAGCTAGGAAAAGCAATTTCACAATACCATGAAGCACCTTTTTGTCATACACTTTGTACTGGGCTTTGTGCATTTTATTTTATTTACTGGGTGAAAATGGAGGAACTGATATTGCATTAAAACAATGAAATGGACTGTATCGATGGGGATGTGCCGATTGACTGTCCCAGCACGGCAACTATTGCTTTATCTTTTGTTATAACTGGTACACCCAAGAGGGGGTGCACAAGCTTAGCAGAACAATACCAAAGATATGGCCAAGTGTGGCAATACTGGCATTCATTTAAAGACACAATTCTGGTTACTTAATGAATTAAATCAACACTCTTTTCAGACCTGTTTTGGTTTCCACTGGTCATGATTATATTATGTGGTAATTTCACTGTTAGCAGTGTAGAATTGAATTATAGAGCATTTTTGCTATAAACAAAAAACAAATAATAAAACAAGAAAATGCAGTTTCCCAAATGGCCCCTTGAGGCTGGCTTCAAAAGTGAGTCAGTCCCTATAGATCCACAGACAGTCAAAGTGGCAAACTTTACAGCAGAGATAAAGTGTAGACTGTATATAAACGATGGACTTAGCCATTATCACCCTTTGGTTTCTAGACTTGGAATTTTTAAGCCTCAATGTTAGCCTTCTGGCTGGCAAAATTTTTGTTTTTTTGTAGCCAGAAGTGAACATACTTGAACTAAAGGGTGTAGTGGTTTTCAGCTGATGTTAAGAAGCCTAGTTAGCAAGTCAATCAAGCGTTTTGTTTTTTTTAAAATTTTTTTTAAAATTGTCATTTCAAGCATGCACAGGTAATGTGGGGAATGAAACAATGTTCCTCCAGGACCATGGTGCTACATACAGAATTAAGAAACAGGGGACTGGAATGCAAAACTGTAGCAATATAAATATTATTAAATGTTTATGAAAAAATATTTAAAAATATTTACATATAAATAGTGTAATACTCAGTCTGACTGTATTTAAGTGTGTGTGTGTTTGTGTGTGCATATGTGCTTCCAGTCCAGTCCCTGACTACTGAGCTGTCTGATGGCTTGGGGGGGGCCCACATTCTTCATTACCATCATACCTCATGATGGCAGGAGGGTAAAGAGTTTGTGTGAGGGGTGTGTGAGATTGGCCACAATGAATGTGAGGATCAACGCAAAGGTACAGTTACTTGCTAATTATTACTAAGTAAAAGAGAAATATAATAGGTCTATAACTCATAATAGGTCTATAAGTTTTGGGACAGTGTCCCCTGTAGCGTAGTGGTTTGCGTATTCACCTCACAAGCGAAAGGTCCCTTGTTCGATTCCAGGTGAGGACACAAGCCCTTCTCACCATGAAGGGTTGCGTTAGGAAGGGCATCCAGCATAAATCCACTGCCAAATTACCAAAGCAGATTAATCTGCTGTGGCAACTCCTTGGTGGAGAATACAAGGGAGCAACTGAAAAGTACATTTTATAAGTTTTGAGGCAAAGGTAGATCTTTTGGGTAATTTTTCCTCTGTACACAGCCACATTGGATTTTAAATCAAACAGTCAAAACAGGTTGAAGTGCAGCCTTACATCTGTAATTCAAGAGGTTTGACAAAAGAATGACTTTAACTATTTAGTAATTTTAGCCATTTTCAGAAGGTCAAAAGTAATGGGACAATTTACTGCATGCATAGATGAATTGATAGGTGAAGCCTGTTTCCTCATTTATTCCATGTCGCATTAAGCAGATAAAAGATCTGGAGCTGATTCCAAGTGCTAAACTTGTATTTATAGATGTTCTATGAAATGTTCGATATGAGTTCCAAAGAGATGGCTGAATAACCAAATAAACCTATCAGAGAGATAACAAAAACTCAGCAATACCATTAGACCATTAGACTTTGCCAGAAAACATCTAAAAGAGCCTGCCCATTGACGATGTGACTGCCGACAGGAGTTGCAGGATGAATTCTGAAGTGTACAGGGCTATACTCTCTGCTCAGATTCCACCAAATGCTGCAAAACTAATCGGACGATGCCAACAGGGCAAATGGATCATGACCCAAAGCATACGGCAAAAGCAATCCAAAGAGGTTCTCAAGGCAAAGAAATAGGTATTCATCAATGGCCAAGTCACTGAAGACAGAACTGAAGGCAGAGAGACCCACAAACAAGTGGCAACTGAAGGTGGTTTTAGAAAAGCCCTCGAAGAGCGTAAACAGTGCATTTTGTGATGTCCATGGTTTCTGGATTTCAGGGAGTCATTGACTGCAAAAGATTTTCATCCAGGTATTAAAAAAACAATCGTCATATTTAAAATTATGTTAGTTTGTCCCATTACTTTTAAGCCTCTGAAAATGGTCTTTTATTATTACTCACAGTTACCCTTTTCTACAGCAATGTAAATGCTAAATACAACAGACTGAATACGCACAGCTGATTCAATGGAGTTGTCATTATGCATCATGAATGAAGAAATAGAAAAAGGCCAGACAGTTTGAGGGAAAACAAAAAGTTTTTCACATCCTTAAAAAATTGCTCCAGGATTATTGTTAAAGGCTGTTAACAGCAACTAACCCCAACTGCCTTGCTTGAGGTCCTTTCCTGTAACTGTGGGAATCAAGTCTCTTCCCCTTTAGTATTTAGCAGCTGGTCTGGTGGGATCAGGCCTTCTTATCAACAATATGTGATCTGCCTCTTGAAAGCAAGGTTTTACACTATGCATGTTACAATTAAGTGGGTGGATGTAATTCCCCTTGGAATGGTTTATTTACTCCTAAACTCTCTGAAATTGCTGCAACCAAAAAACAATTTGTGGCCTAACAAGCGACTGAGGCATGGAAGGTTCCCACTTTATTTATATATATATATATATATACATATATATATATATATATATAGTTTTTTTTTTGTTTTTTTGGTTTTTTTTTAATTAATTTTTTTTTTTTTAAGACTGTGTATGCAGAAGTCTCCTGCAGTCAGCGACAACCTTAACATTTCCAGCCGGGGGAAACACCAGCCAGATTGCAGAATAATTTCCCCTCTTTGATTCTGTGTCCAGAGAAATGAGACAGGAAGTTGACTATTCCTCCAGACCACCAATGACTGGCAGACAAACCCTGGTCTCAGATCAGACTCTGATCTCCTTTTTTGGATCCTGCTGTTTTCACATTAGTAGTCAGATGCTGATCTGGGGTCAGCTCCTTGGGTTGTCTTTGCTCTCTGCCCCCCCGTGCTTGAGCCAAGAAAATGGATTTAGCATGCCACAGTCTTATCTAACAGCCAGACACTGAATTTTGTAGCTAATTTGCTTTCATTATTGCCAGATGTGGTGACATGCAGACAGATGTTTATTATATTAAATAGCTACAGGCGGCTCATAGAAATTATTATTCCTCTGTTATGAAGCTCAGGAAATCTGCTGGGGAATTGGTGTCTGAAATTTATGACCACTGAGCCTTTTTCAGCATTAGATGTGCTTTGTCAGTACCAGAATACAGATTTTAAAAATGAGGTGACCCTGGTTATTGGTATGTAAGGTCACACTCTCTCTGGGTCTGACTTCCCAACTGTTGACAGATGGATCGGGGAGATTTGTGTAGTGTTGCTTTCATGAATGGTTTTTGCATTTCCTGGCTGTCCGTTTGGGTTATCCTTTTATGTAACAAAACAGTTCAATCATTTACAGATTATCTTCAAGCTTGGTGAGAACCTATTGACCATATCAGACGAGGAAAAGCGCGCTCGCCCGACAAACAAAAAGCACCAATGCCAAATTCAGCTTGGAAACACTGAGCCGGAGAAATCCCACGGCCATATAAGACATTCACACAAGTTGCCATCAGTGTGAATCCCAGCATGTACTCCATAAACCCCCATCAGAACATCTCTTTTCAATCTCCAATCCAAGAATGGCTCTTTGTATGATTAAAAGCATATACAAGAGCTTTGCATCTTGCAGATGTTACCATAAATCACCGGTTGGCCCTGCCTCTGAAACTGGCTGCTTGACAAATGCTCCACAATAACTGTGGCCCCCACCCCACCCTTCCAGTAAAAGAGAAAAAAAAGAAAAGAAAAGGAGGTGAAAAAGAAAGAAAAAAAGGAGCCTGGAATTTCTACCCGACTGCTTGTAACTCTTTCAGGACTATTGTAAAAACTCAGCCATGTCATCACAGGTGGAAACCTGAGGGGTCGTAAAACTAGAAAGAAAAGAAACCCGCCCACTCCAGGCTTTCTCTTTCCCCACAATGTCTTAAACTCCCCACTGGCCTGGCCAGCCCTCCACTGTGACTAATTCCACACAAATCTAAAGAGCTAAATCAGTCGGTCTGCCTGTGTGTCTGTAACCGACACCCCCATGCCCATAAAAAAGACGCGACCATAATGGCTGCGATGGAGACCAGGCTGTGAATCACAGTCTCTGGGGTGCTGAAGTAAGAGGCTGTCTGTAGACAACTTCCAAAGCTTAAATCCTCAACACCATCCGAGCTACTTTTAAAAGTTTTACACGGGTATTGACAGAAGGGGAAGCCAATTAAGGACAGTTCGAATTGGACAGCTTAAGTCCAATTTTTCTTGTTCTGCTGGTTATTTTACACCATAAATTGATTTTAGGAATGGATGACAAAATTCAATGGACAGTTTGAAATGATGGAATTCAAGCGGTACAGAAAGGGGTCTGGCTGTGTGGCACTGTCATCATACTGTACATTCAAAATATAGCAACACTTTAAAAAGCTTAATATCCAAATGATTATCTTAACTTATCATAAAGTCTGGAAGCAGAGTTAGTGCACAGATTTGACAAAGCAGATTGTGGCTTGACTCTAGGGATGGCAGTGCTTTAGTCCAAACTGAAATAGCTCAAAAAATGTAGGATGACTTGCCATAACATTTCTTACAGATATCCAAGATACCCAGAGGATGAATCCTAATTACATTGGTGATCCTCTGACTTTAACTCTAACACTCCTAAGACATAAGGGGTTTCAAATGAAATGTCGCAACACTTTTTGGGAGGATTGCCATTAAACATGGGACAGAAATTTATGTTCCCAATTGACTAATTTGTAGTAACTTTAGTGAGTCTTAAACTTTGTACCTAGAGGCACCATTTGGTTCAATTTAACTTTCATTTATTGGCAAATACAAACTGTAATGGTACCTACGAGTATGAGCTTTATTTTTTGCCAATAATATAATGTTACATACTAAGGGCTCACAAGACTCATAGCTTTAAAAGAGTTTTTGACCAAAATCTGTAAAAAAAAAATATACCATGAAAGTGTGGCAGTTGCTACTGCTATTGGCAAAAGGAGTCTGTGCAACCCTGTAAAAAACTAAGTACATCCTTACTGCATCCTTAAGAGAGGGTAAGTAGCAAGCAGGTGCTGCTAATCAAAACTGCTGTTAACATATCATCGGCAAGTGTGACCAATTCTAGAGAAACACAAGTTTTGACAGTTTGCTGGTCTTGAGCATTCAAGTGTGTGTTAAAATAATGCCACGATCTTCCCAGGAGTTTACATCACAGCAAATTCACCCGAAGGTCAGACCATATAATGGCTCAGAGAAATTGCAAAAACCACAAGAGCTACATCTCAGACTCTACAGGCTTCAGTTAGCATGTTCGATGTTGAAGTTCATGACAGTAAAACTGCAAAAAAAAAGTCTGAACTGAAGAAATATGGCTTGTTTGGAGGGGTTGCCTTTTCTTTCTTAAAAGAATATGGCAGTAGGACTTTGCAAAGTTGTATCTGAACAAACCACAAGACTTCTAAAGCAATGTTTATTGGAGAGACAAGACTAAAGTAGAGATGTTTAGCCACAATGCCATGTTCGGCAAAAACCAAACAAAGCATATCAGCACTAACACCTCAAACAAACTGCCAAGCACGATGGTGGAGATGTGATGATTTGGACTCATTTTGTAGCCACAGGACCTGGGCACCTTATAGCCATTGATTCGACCATAAACTCCTCTGTATACCAAAGTATTCAAAAGTCAAAAGTGAGGCTGTCTATCCAACAGCTAAAGTTTGGCCAAAATTGGACCATGCAACGTAGTAATGATACCAAGCACACCAGCAAATCTACAACAGATTGGCTAAAAAAGAAACGAATTAAGGTGCTGCAACATCTCAATCAAAATCCAGACCTAAATGCTGTGGCAGAACTTTAAGAGAGCTTTGCATAAAGAAATGTCCAAAAACCTCAATAAATCAAAGCAACTTGAGACGAGTGAGCCAAAATTCCCCCACAGCAATGTGACAGACTGATGAAGCCATACAAAAAACTAGTACTTTAAGTTATTACTGCCAAAGTTAGTTCTACAGTTTATTGCATTATAGGATGTAATTTATTTTTCAAAGGGATGCATAAACTTTATTTTTCTATATGTTTTCTATATGTGTATCATCTGCAATGCAGTGCACAGTTGTCTAAAGGTGTATTAAAATATTAAAATATTAAAACAATAGCATTTATTTTAATTCTCCACTGTACAGTTTCACAGTATCTTTAGCATACCTAGGTTAGGTCTTGTTTATGTTCTAATTTTCTTTGTTATTATTTATCAATTTGCTAAGTTGCCAATACTTGCTATCTTTAATTTTCATAAGTTATCAATTCTTTGCTTGCTAAAGGCTCACAAGACACTGTACTTTTGGCAACAGCCGAGGGCAAAACTTTGACCCAAATTTGAGAGTAAATCTTATTAAAGTGTGACAAGTGCTTTAGCATTTGTAATATGAGCTTCTAAAGTTACACACTTGTCTAAAAGATCATTAAAATGCTAAAACACTGAAAAATTAGCAGTTTAGCAGCTAGACATTAATATTAAGCATAATTCTTCACCACAGGCTACAGGCTTACAGTGTTGTTTGCATACCTACTTTAAATCTTGTTTATGCTTAGTGTTCCTATATTAAAATGTATTCATTTTTAATTAATTATTTTCTAAGCTGTGTGTAATTGCTATCTTTGTTTTGCTCAGGTTAACACTTGATCTGGATAAATCCATGGTATTGATGATAGTTAGCTTAGCATAAATCATTTCAGTAATCTTATTACACTGGTTCATTGTCAAACACCCCGAAAACCAGAAGTAATCTCCAACAAATTACCAGTTAAAAAGAAATTGCTGTCCGTGTTTAGTTTAGGTCAAACACTCGATCTGGATGAGTACAAGCCGGTGGATCTCCATCACCTTTTTTTTTAATTAAAGGTGACCTTGTGAGTTAAATTTAAACTCCAGGTGGTTTCCTTTTATTCTGTCAGCACTATCTGGCACTCCAGCCAGGTTTCATTCCTTGGAAATATGTAAGGAAATCTGTGACTTGGAGGCTAGTAGCTGTTACAAACAATCTGCAATCTTTTCACTTCGTATGGTCTTGTTTGATCCCTTTGACAGATCGCATGCAAGGCCAGTTCAAAGCAGATAGCGATAAAAGTGTAACCGCAGATACAGTAGGTGAATTGTGGATAGGTCTACTATGTATTGCAGACAGACAGAAATGTATTAAGAACTTTGAGGGGCAGAAATGAAGAGCCACACAACAGCAACTAATCTGTTTGCTGTGTTGTGTTGCAACACGCCCTACTCTGTGACTCAAATCTAAATCTTGCAAAATCTTTACATGTGGGCTCCTGCTCGAATTGCGCATCTATCCAGGGTTTTTAGTTTTTAAAAACGCAAAGTGCTTACTGTGCTGTTCACTGATTAGCTGTCATTCTCTTATTCCTCGCTGTATACATAAAACCTCCATTTGATTGGTTGACCTGCTAGAGACAATCAACAATCTGTGACAACCTCTGATAATATATCGACCGAGAAACTGGTAAAAGAGGAATTTAAAAGATTGTACAAATACGCAATATGGACAAACATATTGGGCCACACCTCTGAGTCATCGAAGTCATGTGTTTCATTCAATCTCATTGCTACAGGTGTATAAATTCAAGCACCTAGCCATGCAGTCCATATTTATAAACATTTTTGATGTTCAAAAGAGCTCAATGAATTCTAGCGTGGAAATATCAGTGCAACAAGTCACTTCATGAAATTTTTCCCCTCCCAGATATTCCACAAGTAGTATCATGGCAAAGTGAAAGGGTTAAGGAACCACAGTAACTCAGACACAAAGTGGCAGACCACATAAAGTTACAGTGTGGGGTTGCCGAGTGCTGAGGTGCATAATGCATGAAAGTGGCTAACACTCAGCTGATTCAATAACTGTGAAGTTTCAAAACTCCTCTGGCATTAACATCACCACAAAACCTATGCACTGGGAGCTTCATGGCATAGGTTTTCACACAAACATACATCACCAAGCACAATGCCAAGCACTGAATGGAGTGGTGTAAAACATATCCCCATTGGACTCTGTGAAAAATGTGAAATATGAAAAATCACACAATTCTATTTGGTAGTCTGGTTTCTTATGAATGCCAGGAGAACATTTTGACAGAGGATGGATTTTTTCTGGGGTTGGCCTGGGTCCCTTAGTTCCAGTGAAGGGAAATCTTAATGAGTCAACTTACCAAGACATTTTTGACAATTCTATGCAACAGTTTGGGGAAGGCCCTTTTCTGCTCCAGCATGACTGTGCCACAGTACACAAAGCAAGGTCTATAAAGGCATGGTTGAATAAGCTTGGTGTGGAAGGACTCGGATGGCTTACACAGAACCCTGACCTCAACCCCATCCAACTACTTTCGAATGAGCTAGAACAGGGATTGTGAGCCAGGCCCTCTGATCCAGCATCAGTTTCCAATCTCAAAAATGCTCTTCTGGATGAATGGGTAAAAATTCCCACAGAGAGATTCCAAAATCTTGCAGAAGGCCTTCCCAGAAGAGTGGAAGCTGTTAGACCTGCAAAGGGGACCAACTGCCTAATAGGTGTAATGTGTAGGTGGCCCAGTACTTTTGTCCATGTAACGTGTGTATTGATCCTTGAAGGGAAGCATGCAATGGCAAACAGCGACAGCAAATACAAAAACTGTGACACTAAAATAGATGAGGTCAAAACGATGATAAATGAATGCATGCCCTGCAAAAGGTATCTTGTTTTAAACGGTGTTTTAAACCAAGCAAATAGAATACATCAGTCATCACTCTCCACCTGACCTTTGACTTCATGGAGAATCAACATTTCACATCCTCCTGGGTCAAACACACTGGCACTGAGCGTGTGCTTGACCCTAGATTACGGACCAAAAAACTCCACATCTATCCAAACACAAACTTGCCTTAAGAACTTCAAATCCCGATACTGCTTTCATTTAGCAAATCCTGTGTTCCAATTTTATTTCCTTTTTTATGTTATCCTTTTCATCCTTTTGATGCCTTCTTTTATGCTATGGGGCTCCTTGCCTTTTGGATGCTATCCTCTCCACCAGCAGCCATTTTCAAAAGGCGTGAGTGATGTTGTCTCTGGGAAAGGACGGGAAAAGCCTTACGCTGACAACCAGCAAACAAACACTAAAGGTTTTTAATTTCAGGCCAAGCCTGCTGTCAACAGCTCGAACAAATGAAAGCAAAGGAAAGAATGAGAATGGAGTGGGGGCTGAGGAAGAGAAAGACCAACACGACACAGTGCTAATCGAGCCTCTTTCTTTGAAAAAATCTCTCCCCTTTGTTGATGCTGAGAGCTCTTTGTAGAGCCCTAATCTGATAACAGGGTGTGAGTGTTTTCATAAGTTAACCTCTTCTCTATTTACTGAGACCAAGGGCCTCCAAATGGTGCTTGTGAAACCTGCTGTGCCACCCTGGGGAGCAAAACTTCCAAACAAAGGTTTAATGATGTTCTGATGGTTGGACTACATCTCAAATGGATTTTCAATAGCTTCTTTGGGAAGGAATGTTTGGCCTGCTGATGTTGGCTGGAATGTCACAGCGATTCTCTGATACTTTCTTCATGTGCGCCAGTCATTAATGAGCACAATATGGTGAGCCTGTCCACTGAATTCTAGATGGAAAGTGAATCCAGACACAGAGGATTTGAACTCCAGCAAAGTGTAAAGGCAGAAATCAAAGTTACTGTGGAGGAGTGCGGCTCTGTAACTGATCTTTTGCATTTCCAACCTGGTGTCTGACAACACCATCATATCCAGTGAGCCCCGTGTACATGTCCTGGCAGGCACTGTTGTGCAAACAGCTCTGCTTTTTAAAGCAACTGAGCTGTCAAATATTTATTGTTTGGTTAAGGGTTCAGTGAGAAATTATGACATCAGTCATAGGAGCAACTTAGCAAAGAGCAGAGGGGAGGGGGGGATTTCCCACTTTTTCCTCAGACCAACCCTGTCTGAGCCGAAATCCACAGATCTGTCCAGAAAGACTGTATGGAGGGATGGATTTGTCTGTGACTGATTCTCTTTTAATCTAAAACAGGCTTTTGAAAGCGACAGTGCCCTGATATTCTTAGGTTTGAAACTAGCCTAAGAATATCACTAGTCAGGGTTAAGGCGAGAAAACCAAGGTCCCTGCTGGAACCAAGTCTCAGTTTAGTGATGAAATAAATTCATCTCACTGTCGAGACAGGGCTCCCTTTGAGGAAACAAAAAACAGGA
>VUQH01031456.1:34919-53784 GCA_015106775.1 Etroplus canarensis
CAGGAAAGTTCAAAGCAAATATTGGATGCAGGAAAAAAAGCCTTTGATGAAGTTAAGTTTGGGGGGGGGGTGTCCTTTTTCACCTTTTCACTACCCTCAACAAATTGGTTTGGGGGAACTCATTCGTAATCTCTTAACTCATTAACAGTTACACTTAGCACTCTTTCAAACTGAAGTGTGACATAAGAAAAGGATGCATTCTGCCCACCTGGTGGTTTACTGCTTCTCACTGAACATCTAGAAGCAGTTATTTGTCAAGATTATAGTATAGAGGTATAACAGAAAGTATACAATTGCAGACAATATCCATGCACATCTCACCAACCCAGAAGTCACACATGTCATATCTTAAGACTGCACGATAAATTGATTTTTATTGCTTTTTACCAGTGTGTATAAAGATCTCAAATTCACAGTGGAATTAGTATTTCCATTAACCTCCCAGATATATAGTTGTGAAAAAGAAAGTATATACGTGTTCATTTCTAGGGTTTAAAATATCAGGACATACCTGGTTTGATTCCAGGTCACAAACTCCTTCCACCATACACCATGCAAGAAAATCCAGCATAAAACCTCTCCCAAATTACTGATTAATCTGCTGTGGGGACAAGGGAACATACATACTGAAAAATCATTTGGTCCTTACTAGTTTCAGTCTCAGGTGAACACATACATTTCACTGCATTATTTAACAAAATTTAAGTCAAATTAGAGAAGCCATGTTTGGAAAAACTAAATATACCCCATGATTCAGTGGCTTGTAGAGCTACCTTTAGTAGCAGTTTTCTGTAGGACTTTATCGGTCTCTCGTATCAGTGTGGAGGAATTTTCTTCCTCTGTTCTTTTCAGTGTTGCTTCAGTTCATTGAGGTTTGCGGGCATTTGCTGATGTACAGCTCTCTGAAAGTCCCACCACAGCATTTCAATCAGGTTGAGGTCTGGACTTTGACTGGGCCATTGCAACACCTTGATTCTTTTCTTTTCAGCCATTCTGCTGTAATTTTGCTTGCTTGTGTTTGTCTTGTTGCATGGCCCAGTTTTGGCCAAGCTTTATCTGTCAGACGGATGGCCTCACATTTGACTCTTGAATACCTTAGTATAGAGGAGGACATGGTCAGCTCAATGACCTTAGCATGCCCAGATCATCACCCCTCCACTACTGTGCTTGATGGTTAGTATGAGGTATTTATGCTAATATGCTGTGTTTGGTTTTCACCAAACATGGTGCTGTGCATTTTGGCAAAACCTTAGAACTGAAACTTGAGAATTGAAAGAGGGTGCACTTTCTTTGTTACGTAACGTAATTTTATCTCATCTCTCTTAACCCATTCCTTAAAAACATTGAAACAGACCTGACCAGACTGATAGAATCCAACGTCTGGGGCCCAGAGTCAAAAAGATTCTTTTAATAGTCTAGATTTTAATGTAAATTCATTTTATGCATCCATTGCTTGTTCGCATATGTAAGGTTGGTTAAAAAAAATCTTGTTTATATGCAAAACACAATAAAACATAAACTCACACACATGCAGACATGCACACACACACACCCCTTTTCATTTGCTGAAATCTGGGAGTCATCGGCCATGTTTAGATACATTTTATTGAGAACTGTTTAGATAACTGCAAAAAAAAAAATTAAATAAAAAACAATCTGACAAAGAAGAACTTCATATTGAAGCAGAACATCATGATTGGTATTTAATGGTCCGTACATCAGTCCAACTGTACTAAAAAAACTGCTGAGAAATACAAAAATAATCCCTCACAGGCCTAATATGTCATGTGCTTGTGGGCCCACCCAGAAGAGTGACTTGCAGCCATTTGTATTTTTTCATAAGCTATTTTATCATCTGCTGTGTTGTGCAGAAAGCATACACACGTCCTCCCACGCTGACTAAGCGAGCTCCAGATGGAAAACGGAGCCATCTTTCCCCCCGGCGTGCAGGACAGGCATCTCTGCACTCTTTTCATAACAAAGATTTTTAAATGTTTTCCAGACTGGATGGCAGCAGCCTCTGTGTGGCGACTCCATCAGCGTCTTGGATAATGTCTTGGCACTGTCGGCTAAGTTTCTGAAACATAAATACAACTGCTGCCTGCCTGGTAGAGAGGGGCTCCAGCAAACCTCCTACTTAGTTGCTCATTGCTGCTTCCCTTTGGTGGGAAGGGACATTCACATGCTCTTGTTTGCTAAAAATTGGTGAATGTTTTGAGCTTTTAAGCTGTGTTGCCTTTCAACTTAAAATGGATCTTCAGGGTGATATATGCAGTGCTATAAAGGAAAATAACAGCAAACCATTAATGAAAACCGCAGTTTTAAACATGTTATGATTGCAGAGTATGAAAGTGATGAATAAGGATTTGAACAACGTTTAAATGTCCTACCTATATAAGAAGTACGACTGAAGGTCACAGTAAAGGTGGGGAAGGGACGGGGAGAAAGCAAAAGGAGTAGAGAAGGCCTGCAGAGGCCAACATCTCTTCTGGCCTGAATTACTATCATTATTGTAATGACTCTGTAATGTTTTCTTTCCTGGACCAGTAATTGTTACCAAGCCTGCCGTTTAGAAGTGCAGGTGGACAAATTGCTGCCAAGCATGACTTTCCATGATAGCAAGGGGAACATAATCATTCCCATCCAGGCTTCAAACAGGACAGTACCATTTCTCAATCAAACTGCTGGCATTTGTGGCAGTTATATACATTTTTGAGCAATATAAACCAAAGACATAAATCATTTTTGCTCATGGGTATTGACTGCTTAGCCACTCTACATTTACAGCAACAGAAAAGAAAAAAAGCTGGAACGCTGTGTAAAATGCGAATAAAAACAATGCAATCATTTCAGCTCTGTATTAAACTGAACCCTGCTATGGTCCTGGGGTTTTGTGATGATTTTGAGATTTGTTTCTGGTTTTGATTTCTTTGTTGCTTCAGTGTCTTTGACACTTTGTGATATTCAATTTTTGGTTCCTGTTTTTACTTTACGGTCATCCTAGAGATGAGTTTCAGGTTTTTTGATAATGTTGTTTTTTTGGTTCGCGTCTTGATTTGATTATTATTCTGGTCTTCCCAATGTTTCCCTGTCTGTGCCTCCTTTTGTCTAATTTCTGTGTTTATGCTCTGTACTCTAGTGCTCCCTTGTCTGTTTCTTCATGTTTAGAAGTGGTTGTTCTTGCCTCCATCCATCCATTCATTTTCTTCTGCTTACCCAACCCAGGCTCACAGAGATGCTAGAGTATATCCTGGCTGTCCTGGCAAGAGGCGGGCTATATCATGCCCTGGATAAGTTACCAGTCTACTGCAAGGCTAACAGAGAGAGACAGATAATCATACATGCTCACATTCGAATCTATGGGCAATTTAGGATTTCCAGTTAGCCTAACAAGTATGTCTTTGGACTGTGGGAGAGAATCCACACAGGCACAGGTAGAACATGCAAGCTCCACACAGAAAGGCCCCAGCCAGCCGGTGGACTCGAACCTAGGACCTTCTTGCTGTGAGACAACAGTGCTCACAGTTTTGAAGGCTAAATGTTTTGTTTGGGTTTTTTTGCCACGGATGTTTGATAAAGAGACAGAACACAGTGCATCATTCTCTAACAACAGGGGCACAGATGGCTCAATACGCAATTACACTAAAAAATGAAAATATTAGATTTCAAAATGTAAAAGGGAACTATTTTAGGGGACTATATACAAAAATGTATGTGTGTGTGTTTGTGCACCCAGTTTTTACATTTTACTGATCAACATTCTGGGAAACTAGGCTGTACCTCGAATACAACTACTACCATTTTACTGTTAAATTTAGAATACTATACCTGTACTCTGCATGATGTTTGTCTAAAATATATTGCAACATCTTTAAAGGTAGTTTTATTTTATTTTTTAAAGTTATCGAAAAAGAAATGCAGACTTTTCCTGCTATTTTGTTATTTCCTTCTTTTTCTGGTTAACATGAGTGAGAGCCGCGTTGTATCTGCATGTATTGACCCTTTTAAACTTCCACGGTCCATATAACCCATATGAACCTCCACCCACCACCACCACCTGCGGCAAACTGTCCATGACTCTTAAAACTAGCCAGATGTTGCCTTAAGTCAAGGATTCCTATGCAGTTTCATGACAAGGATTGATGCTAATTGCTTTGGTGAGGTGGGAGAGTTTTATTGTTGGGTAGCATGTAGAATTGCATGTCTTTACTTAATCGGCAAGGAAAGGATATCTCATTAAAGTAACCTAATTATTCAAATCATTTATTGTTCTCATCATACTTTCCTACTCCACAGGGAACATGACCGGACTTGTTGCTCTCAGCAGTTTGAACAGGAGGAGAAAATGAAAGACGAGCATTTTTTTTTAAAATAATGAAATGCTGCTTTGTTTTCTGCTATTGCAGCTTGTACTGAAAAAGTGGATCGCTGAACATTTGTGCAGGTTTGTAAGTTAAGAATTTAACATGAGATCTACAACCAGAACTTGACATTAAATTGAATATTTTAGAATTACTGGAAAGGTGTTGGCTTGTATTGGATAGTCTGTTTGGCCAGTCATCAAAGAGAAAGACTGAAACATGTTGCTGCAGCAGTCTAAATCTTGTGTTTTACTTTAAGGTTTCTGTCTTCCTCTGGACCTTCTCTGGATCTTGATTCTTTTTTATTATGATTTTAAGGGTAGATAACTCAAGTTTTTCTGGTGTTGACTGTTTCAATTACAGTGGGAAATCTACACTGTATGGACAAAAATATTGGCTTTTATGACACCCCGTTCTAAATCCATAGGCATTGATTTGGAGACTTGTGGACTTGAAGTCCAGTGGGGACATGCTTTACACAACACCATCCAATGCTTGGCATTGTGCTTGGTGATGTAAGGCTCGCATGAAGTTGCATGACCATGGAAACCAATTCTATGAAGCCCCCAGTGCACAGGTTTTGTACTGATGTTAATGCGAGAGAGGAGTTCTGGAACTCTGCAGTTATTGAGTCAGCAGAGCATTGGTAACTTTTTTGCATTCTGCTCTGTAACTTTATATGGTCTGCCACTTTGTGTCTGAATTGCTGTGGCTCCTAAGTGCTTCCGTTTTTCCTTAATACCACTTACAGTAGATGGTGAAATATCTAGGAGGGAAGAAATTTTATGAACTGACTTGTTGTGACATCCTGTTACAGTAGCAAACCTGAATTTAGTGAGCTCTATAGAATGACCCATTCTTTCAAAAATGTTCGCAAAGGCAGACTGCATGGCTAGGTGATTGATTTTAAACAGCTGTAGCAATGGGACTGCATGAAACACTGAGAGGTGTGACCCACTACTTTTGTCCATACAGTGTACCAGCAGTTACTGGACTTTGTTTTGGGTGCATGATTGAACATTTATATGGTGAACGGACTGGTGCTTATATAACACTTTTCTTCTCTAACTGAGCAGTCAAAGTACTTTTTACTGCAAGCCTTATTCACCCATTCACACACATTCAGACAACACTTTATTCTAAGCCTTTAAGTGCATTTTAACTATCAGCACACATTCACCCTCTGATGGGGTTCGATGCGTTGCCCAAGAACACTTTGGCATGTAGACTGGAGCAGCCAGGGACTGAACTACCAACCTTCCTATTAGAAGACAACCCACTCTACCATACTCGACCCGTTCATCAGAGATATCAGAGAGTGTAGATTTGTAAAAAGGAGGTTTATAGGCAACTAATTAAAATGCAGATACTGTCATTGTTTAAAGAAAAATCACATTCTAATTCAATTCAGTTTGATTTATATAGTGCCAATTCACAACAAAAATCACCTCAAGGTGCTTCACACTGTAAGGTAACGACCCTGCGGTATTAGAGCGAAAACCCCAACAATCAGGTGATCCCCTGTGAGCAAGCACTTGGCGACCGTGGGAAGAAAGAACTCACTTTTAACAGGTAGATACCTCTGACAGAACCAGGCTAAGGGAGGGGCAGCCATCTGCTTGAACCGGTTGAGGTGAGGGGAAAGAGAAGACAGAAAGGAGAGCAAAGAGGGACACACACTATGGGAGAGAGAAGACAACGTTTAATGACATGCAGCACTGACAAATTAATACATGGTGAGTGAAAAGAGGTGGCTGGAGAAGAAATGCCCAGCACATCATAAGAATCCATAATTTCAATTATGGATTTAACAGGGAGCCAATGAAGAGTAGCCAATATAGGTGAAATATGAGCTCTCCTAGTCCCTGTCAGTACAATCAACATGTATTATTAATTAATGATAAGTTAAAGCAAAATAATTATTACTGCCTATTTCATCAAAAGAGTGTGATGCCTTTCAAGATGTCCGGCTTTAACCAGTGCAAATGTTACTTTACTTCAGCCTAAAACCTAACATTAAGACTGGATGATCACTTTGTATAAAAGTTTTTGAAAAACATTATCATACAAATTTTAAAAAACTATTAATAAATGACATAACCCTGAGCAATGTTTTTCTAACACGGCAGAATAATGAGCACATAATGGAGCGCCTTACTGCATGCTGCATTACTCTTTCAGACATTACTGTGACAGTAATGTCTTTTCCTTCTTTCTTTTTTCCCACCTTTTCAGTCCCAGATGCAGGCGACATCAAAAGCAAAGTCTACATCTTTTGAAAGCGTTGTAATTGCCAACATGAATGCAACGCACAGTTGACACACACACACTACATCAATCACATTGAAACACCTGATTTTAATCACCTCACCATGGCTGCACTAATCACTTCGACAACCACAAGATTGCTGAGAGCTAAATGCCTGAAGAGGAAAAGTGGGGTATTAAAAACTATACTTTTTAGAGGAAAAAAAAAAACACGACAGCGACCAGCTCTATTCTGTTCTTTTGAAAATGTGTAGCAGTCTTACTGTGTTATTCAGTTCTCTTCCCTGCAGTGAATTTGAAAAGAATGAACTCTGACATCATAAAAAAAAAACATTAATTCAACGCCACAATCCGCAAATAACAATGCAAAAATGTAGTTTTTTCAGCTTTCATGACAAAGAGGGGTGGGAAGCTTTCGAGGAGAAGTTACGTAATCTCAGACTTGACCACAGTGACAAAGGTTTCAACCACTGGGAATGTGCAAACTATGTGGCTTTTGCACTTGAGCTCCCAGAAATCACCAGATAATCACAGAGTAGGAGGCAGTCCTGTAACGTCTCCATGGATCTTCTGTTGATGACGTTCTGTAAGTTCCACTCGAGGTAACAGCCACTGACGTATTCCTAAAGTAGATAATCTGTATCGCACTTAAAATGCACTATAAATAATTAGAGAAAATTTGGGGATTCTAGATGATTATAAACCCAAACTCTGAACTCATAATATGATCTGGACCAGGCTTGTCCAGAGGGAAATCATAGGAACTCAGACAGTTCTACCAGAAATAAAAACCAAACAAAAACATTTCAAAACTGGATGAAAATTCAGTGAGTTATAATGATCTGAAAGTATTCAGACCACCTACCTCCATAAATATGCATCAGGAGATGTAGCTGTCTTGTAAAAACACAGCAGATGCATTGAAGTGCAAGATTTAATGACCAGAGTATGGAGCTAATAAAATACAGTCTGACCACAAAAATGAATGTTTAAATTAACTTAGTGGTAGAAATAAACAGTGTTTCAAACATCCCTTATTTTAAGTTTGCAAAATAAAAGAGTTAGGCAATGGTACGCAGTGGTTCAATCCACTGCTAGGTACAGTACTGTGCAAAAGTCTTGAACCACCCCTCATGTCTTTATATTTTGCTTGCAACAGCTTCCTGAAACAGGTGCAAACACAAATTGAAGTACAGTGCATAAAGCAAAAACACAGCTTGTACAATTCTAATGAGCCTGAAAGCCAAAATTTTGTATGACCACCTTTATTCGTCAATCCTTCACAGCCTGAACTCTCTTAGGCAAGTTTTCTTTAAGTAGACTTCAGGAACAGTTCTCCAAGCTCCCTGAAGGACACTCCAAAGCTCTTTTTGTATGGCCTTTGATACCATTCTCTGTCAGGAAGATCCCACTGCTTCAGTAATGTTGAGGTCCAGGGTCTGGAGAGATCAGTGTTAAGTGGCTTAACAAGCAAAAAACCCATTCCTCTGAAAATGGTCAGGTACTGAAAATGTGTGAAATAGCAGCCAATGTCCAAAGAAACATTCAGAAAGTCTGAAAAACTACTACTCAATCACATTTTAAAGAACTTCAAGAAGGTCTGGCTCCTTGAAAGCAAACTATAAAGAAATGGGGGTGACTCAAGACTTTATGCATTTATAGTGATGCACTGAAGTGATGCACAGAACTGTTTTTCACAGAAAAGGGGAAGTTAAACCTTTTTATTCCCCTGTAATTTCTGTTGATGGTTGCATTGACATGGCAACACAAATTCAGTTTGGAGTCAAAAGGGGACCAATCAAGGGCCCCCCTTTAGCCCAATCCCTGATTAAAGTGGACAGCCACAAAAAATAAAATAAAATACTATTCTGCCATCTCTTCATCGCTGTTTTTTCACATATAAAAACAGCTTGTAAGAGCTAGTAAAATTCTAAATTACAACTTAACTATAATGTAAATATGTCCATTGTATATACTGAAACTGTAGTCACAGTATTCATAATTCAGTCAAGTGATATAATGTTGCTTCCAACTGTGGTTCTGCCACCTTAACATTGCCCTTGGAATAGATGGAGTAGTCCTGTCTTTTAACATTAAACTAGTTTAAAATTCACCTTCATACTGGGCTCTGCAATTAGTGGGTTTTTAGAGCCTTGTCAGTAAAAACAGCTGTGTGTAAAATGATTCTGGGACCAGGGAGTGTGAAAGGGTAAAATTGTGGGCCATAAAACCAAAACAGTGTAAAATACACAAAAACTCTCTGTGGAGCTGAAGAAAACTGGAATCGTGTTTTTATTCGTCTTGGGTTTGTTAGTGTGATCCTTTTTAACAGTATATGTACTGATTTTATTCATAGTTGAAACAAAAATATTAAGTGGAGCATCTTTAATTTTTATTGGAACCAATAAGAATTAAATTTGTGATGTGCTCTTTTGGGTCTTGACATGCCTGAAATGTGAAAAAAATGTGAGCTAACTGGCTACAGAAGTTTAGTGTCCCCAGTAGCGTAGTGGTTTGTGCATTCACCTCAAAGTGAAAGGTCCCTGGTTTGATCCCAGGTGGGGACACAAGCCCCTCTCACCATGGAAGGTTGCGTCAGGAAGGGCATCTGGTGTAAAACCTCTGCTAAATTACCGATGCAGTCTGCTGTGGTGACCCCTTGGTGGATACTACAAGGGAGCATACAACACCTAATGGGAAAACTTTATCGTGCAGCTGGTTCAACTCTCACCATGTGGGTTTTCATCCTTTGTGACATTTTTAAAGGTCTTTTCTTGGTATTCGCAAGGATTTGACATGCATTTTTTTGCAGGGCATCATTCACATATGTTATTATTCAACCCTTGGCTTATTGTCTTTGGCCCTCGCCCACCACAGTGTATGTTAGGAGAGACGTGTTTCTGGTCAGTGACTCATGCAGCATGTTGAACCACGTGAAACCACAGCTCTGTACCCTTGTGTTAGTCTGCCAGGAGGCCTGCAGTACTGTCGGAGCGTGCCTTGCTAGCCGTTTCCATGCTCTGTCAGCGAGCAAACTTGCAAACAGCTGCGTTTTCCATCAGAAGTGGTTTCAGGAGATGTATTTTTTTTCCTGTCTTCCTCACAGGGGGAGAGGGGAGTGACAGGAGCTGGGGGATTGGGAGGCGAGGCTGCAGATAAAAGCTGAGATGTGCCTCGTACTCGGTGGTACAGTTCATGCACACGTTTATTAGCAACGAAGTCTTGAATCTTGCAGACTAAGATTTACTGACAGCGTAGACAGCTTAAAGAAGGTCACCCTGGCCTATGGGGGAAAACCAATCAGAGTGTTTTCTTAACTAATGAACTGTGAGATGAGTCACTTAAACTCACATTAAAGGAATGACTTTTTAGCGTCTTGTTCTGACTTCAGGTTCGGTCTTGTGTGCAGTTTTTTTTTTACCTTAATGCAGGGATTTAACAAGCAAACAAATCATTCAGGAGACCTGAGCATCAATCAGGCCTTCCTCCTCCTTACTCCCACACTGCTTCACCTACTGGGTGTATAGTCACTCTATGCAAATACAGGATTTGGTGTGTGTTTACACTGTGAGACTGTTCTTGGGGTTAATGCAAGGGTTAATAAGTTGGATTAAGGCAAAGCTGTGAAGTCATTAGGATTCGTGTGTGACACATAAAGCAGCATCAGAGCAACCTCTAGTGGATACACATGCAATTTCAGTGTGCATTCAGAGACGATAGAGAGATTTTTTTAATGTTTTTTGGTAAACATTCAGTGTAAGGAGGTTATTCCGTTAAAAATGTGATACCTCTGCAACATAGATTTAATTTGGTTATGATCTGAATCCAAATACAGAAATGAAGGTACAGCCATTATTAATGTAAGTCTGGAAGAGAAGCAGGCTCAAGCGTCTCCAGGGAAATCAAAAGGTTCCTCATTTTCTCATCAGCTTAAGCAGAGCTGCCCTCGAGCAAGGCACTTAATCAATGTCTGTATTGAACTGCTAGGCAATCCAGTGGCAAAACTTAGGAAGATTAACCTAATATAATACAAACCCCATTTCCAGAAAAGTTGGGATATTTTCCAAAATGCAGTGAAAACTAAAATCGGATGTCTTTTCCCACTGACCTTCATTTAACTGACAAAAGGACAAGGAAAAATTTTTAATAGTTTTACTGCCCAATGTCACTGTATTATGTAAATATATACAAATATAGAATTTGGTGGCTCCAACAAATTCAACACTTTCCGTGCTCACCAGTCTGTGTGGTCCACTGTCTGATTCTCCTCCTCATGATGTAAAATACATTTTCAATAGAACATAGATCTGGACTTGCATCAGGTCAGTCATGCGCACATGCTATTCTAGTGTGTGCAGAATGTGGTTTGGCACTGTCCTGCTGAAATAACCATGGATGTCCCAAGAAGAGATGGCATCTTGATTGCAGATTATGTCTTGCTAAAGTCAGAATATATGTCTCAGAGTCAGTGGTACCTTCACATACTTTTGCACCTTTTGCTAAAACCAATGGAAATGGCCATTTTCATCTTTGGAACAGAGAACTTGATAAAGTTTTTTTTTTCTTTTTTCCAAAAACAAGCAGACATGTGGACTAATCTGACCACAGCACATGGTTCCACAGGCTTTTGGTCTATCTGAGATGAGCTCAGCCCAGAGAACTCAATGACACATCTGCATAAAGTTGATGTATGTGTTACAGTTTCAAGATGCGTTTCTGGATGTACTCGATGATGTACCAATGGGCCCAGGTGGCTTTATTTGTCACAGTAGCATGACGGTTTCTTGGGCAATGCTGCCTGAGGGTTTAAAGCTCACATGCATTCATCAGTGGTCTCCAACCGTGAGATGTCTCTGAATTCTTTTCATAATATTAAGCACTGTAGATGCTGAAAGAGCTACATTTTCTGCAAAATTCTCTTGTGCTGAAAAATGTTCCTTTTGAACAATTCTTTTACAAATTTTGGCACAAAGGGGTGAGCCACAACCAGCCCATGCTTGCTAAGACTGAGCCTTTGATGGAGGGTTCTTCTATACCCAATCAAGACACCTCACCCACTCCCAGTTAGCCTTTTTATTGTGGATTACTTGGATCTTCTGTGCACTTTTCAATCTATTTTAACTCAGTCTCAGCTTTTGTTAAGTGTTCAGATTCTTAATTTTTTATGTTTACAAAATACACTGAAGTTGGTTAGTAAAAACTACTAAAAATATTTTCTTTCATTGTTTTTACAGTTAAATAAAGGTTCATGTGAATTAATATATTACAGATTTTGTTTAATTGCATTTTGGAAAATAGACAAACTTTTCTGGAAATTGAGCTTGAAATTTTTGTTTCCTTTTTTGTTATTGCAGTCAAGAAAGAAATAGATTATCAGCAGTTGAAAACAGCTGAGCAATATTCAGGAAAATGACACTATTTTTGCTGGATATATCAGGCAACTCCTTTGTGATGAAGGTTTGCAGCAGACAAAAATACATGGGGCACCTTATGTGCACTGCCTTTGTCACTTCACTCTGAGTCCTCCCTTTATCCAAGTCACTCAAGTTCACTCCAACATCATTGTGTTTCTTACTTCAGCATGCGTGATAAGCAGAGCATGTTAAGGTCATACTCCGTGTGTGTTTGCTATCTGTTTACTCTATAATTGCCCATTGGCTGGGAGAGACAGGAAAAGGGCCTGGGCTTGTAGCTGATCAATAGCGAAGGGTTAGGTGTTGAAAGTGGGAGAGCAGGTTGATCCTGCCTCATCCTGCGGTGACTAATGAACATGATGTGTGTTGAAGATGCAGGGTCAGAGCCATCCTCGCCCTCCTGAATAATGAACCCCATGCTGAGTTAGAGTGCACGTTAACTCAGGGAAATTATAATTAGACAGAATGCTGCAGGAGTTCGAGAGGTGTTCTCATTTAAAGTTGTGCTTTGGTGATTAATTGCAACACAACAATAGTTTGTTGTGGTGTTCTTCTTCTTGTCAAGACCCAAATAATTTGTCCTGAGAATGATAAACAGATTGACCAAAATCTCTAACCCATGCAATTACAAGTTTCTGTGAGTTATGCGACCTTCATAAGATCCTTTAACTGAGCAGTTTGGACCTAAAAGGGATAAAGAGACATAAAACTACTAGTAGATACCAAAGCGATTGTCATAAAAGAAAGGCAAAGGTGTACTAACTGCCAACTCTGCATCCAGGATGCTCAAGAACCTCATGTGGTGGTTTAATCAAACACTTGACCTTTCAGATGCAGAGTCAGCCTGTCTCTTACCACTAGCTCAATCTGCTGTCCCAATTCCTGTCTACGATGTCAGACAGGAAAATGTCAGCAAAGGGGGGAAAAAAGCATTAATCCCTCCCTCACACAGGTCCTCAGTGAAGACATGATAATCCCTCCAGTTGTGAATGTTCAGGTTCAGCTGCTCCACCCGCTGCCGGAGCTCAGCCACACAACTGTGACAAAGCCTCTAGATTGGAGGACAGTTATCTGGACTTGGGACGCAAGAGACAAGAGGTCAAACTAAATTGGCTCACTAGAGAGAGGAGTCCACCCTTCAGGCAATCTCCTACTCCTCCCTTCAATGAGCTGGAAGTCCCACTGGCCTCCTGCTCGGCTCCGAGAAGGCCGGCCATATTTCACAAATGGGGCGAAGAGGAGAACGAGGTGATTCTCTGATGTCCTTGGAGTTTCACATGACAGAGTACTGAAAGGTGGGAGAACTTTCCGTCTGAGCTGTCGTCACAAGGCCACCAGTCTCCAGACCCCTTCTGTGGCCTCTCGGACAACGAATAAAAAAGAAAAATGTCTAAGAAACAGTTGGTTAAGCATATTATTTAGTCACATTTTTCTGTATATAGAGGAGTACAGTTTTTCACATCTCCACTGATCCATGTGAGTCTTTCATCTTCAGTGCCACCTAATTAAGTTCTCACTCCACAGCTTATTCTCAGCATGATACCAAGCCGATTGGTGCAACAAAGACTGTGACTTTGGAACTGATCCGTATTTTCTTAAAGCGGCACTAATTGATATTTTTGTACCAACAGTGAGGAAAATGACTAAGTGTAAGGTTAAAGGTGTCACTGGTAGTGACAAATCTACAGAAATAATCCCCGTACTCTACAATTTTCCCTCTACTCTACAGTGCAATTTAAGTACCTTTGTTTGAGTTTGGCAGCCCATAACTTCACTGTTTGGGCTCTGTCTCATCTGTCTAATTAAGCTGGTTTACAGAAAATGAAAGGAGTTAACGTTTATGCTACCTGCCACCGCCAAACGTAAGAAAGGACAAAAGATAAAAGAAGCTGAAGAGTCAGGTATTTGGCACAGGAGTTGACACAGACAGAAACAAAGCTAAAAGACTGATGTGGTAACATCTGCTAAGTTTTCAGAAATGTAACCAGGGCCAAGTCTGGACAGGGGGCATGGGGTGACACCAGCTCCCCATGAATATTATTCCCCACCAATCCCAACTGACTAGAGTACCGTTGAGCTTACAATGCCCAAAATTATCAGATGGGAGCATAAACAGGACCAACAAGCCCCTCTTACCATGGAGGGCATCTGGAATAAAACCTCTGCCAAATTACCAATGCGGATTAATCCGCTGTGGTGACCCTTTGAGGAGAATACAAGTGAGCAGCTGAAGGTACATTCATATACTGTATACTCTATACTATTTATTCTAAAGCTTTAGTTACTGGTTTACCTTGTATTCACCTTGCAAGCAAAATGCCCTTTGTTTAAGTTTATGGGAGGACTGTATCAGGAAGGGCATCCAGCATAAAAAATTGTGCAAATTTACTTATTTGAATGTATCCGCTGTGGTGAACCCTTGGGGAAATTCAGTGCAGCTGCTGAAGGTGCTTTAGTTACTTATCATTTTGCAAATTTATCATGAATTATGAATTTGATCGTTTTAGGGCATCCAGCATAAATCACTAACCAAAAATTACAATCTAAGTGTCATTCTACACAAGTATATTTACTTTTAAATATTTTAAACATACTTTGATTGTACAACTTGTACACTTTTAATCTTCTTAAATAGGATTAAAACTTTATGCAAAAAGTTTTAAACTCCTGTGCAACACCACTTTCATGTAATAAATTGGCAATAGGACACAGGGCTGCATGACCACATAGGCAGCTGTGGCTCAGAAGGTAGAGGGCCTCATTTTCTAACCAGAAGGTTGGTGGCTCAATCCCAGGCAGCTCCAGCCTACATACCAAAACATCCTTGGGCAAGACACTGAACCCCAAATTGCTTATGATTCTTTCATTGGAGTGTGAAATGTGTGTATGACATACATGAAGGCATAGAATAAAAAGGCTGTATGAATGGATGAATGAGGCTTGCAGTAAAAAGTCCTTTGACTACTTAGTTAGAGAAGAAAAGCATTATATAAGTACCAGTCCATGAGCCTGAAACGTATGCCCGATCTTTCCTATGATTATTTTATTTGAGGTTTTTTAACTTTCCTGGTATTTCTGTGATTTTTTAAAAACTTTTTCTCTCACACACACATACAGACGGCGAACAGATAACAGTCCCAGATTTTAACAGTTACTAACTAAATAAAAAACTAATATACTTCAAAATCTGTGGAATTTTCAAAAAAGCATTCAGTTAATTGTAGGAATTTTTTCATCTGACTACTGCTAAGCTAATTAGAGGATGCAGCATCTATGAATTTTAAATAGAATTTCAAATTTCAATTTATCTGACCAAAGAACAGTTTTCCACTTTGCCTCAGTCCATTTTAAATGAGCTTTGACCCAGAGGAGATGGCAGTGTTTCTGGATCATGTGGTTTCTTCTTTGCATGATAGCACTTGCATTTGTGGATGACACAAAGAACTGTGTTCACAGATAGTGTCCCTTGTGCACGTCTGCAGATTCTCAGAATCTTTTGATGATATTATGTACTGTAGATGAGGGAATATTCAAAGTCGTTGCAATTTTACATTGAAGAACATTATTCAGAAATTGCTCCACAGTTTGTAGACACATTTTTTTTATTGCTGAACCTCTACCATCTTTGCTTCTGAGAGACTCTCTGAGGTGCTCTTTTTATACTGTTGTAAGTTAACTTAATTAGTTGCAACATGTTCCTCCAGCTGTTTTGGTTTACTAACACTTATTTTTCCAGCCTTTTGTTGCTCATGTCCCAACTTTTTTTGAGACATGTATTTTTCATGTACCTTCAGCTGCTCCCTTATATTCTTCCCAAGGGGTCACCACAGCAGATTAATCTGCATCAGTAATTTGGCCGAGGTTTTACACCGGATACCCTTCCTGATGCAACTCTGCATGAGGAGAGGGGCTTGTGTCCTCACCTGGAATTGAACTGGGGATCTTTCGCTTATGAGGTAAATGTGAAAACCACTACACTACTGAGCTAATATTTTTTATGACATAGTAAAATGTCTCACTTCCAATGTTGGCATGTTTTCTGTGTTCTTTTGTGAATAAAATAAAACTATTGCTTTATGAGATTTGCACATCATTGCATTATGTTATTTGCATTTTATGCAGCATCCCAGCCTTTTGAGAACTGCAGTCGTAAAAATTGTGAAAAATAATTAAATGCACGCTTTTTTGGGGGGTATGTTTTTAAAGATACCTGGAGGACCATTTTCGTAACATTTTCATATTCTACTATTTTATAGTATTTTATAGTTTTCTACTATTTTCCTCGACTGAGCGAACCCAAATTGTGCTAAAGCTCCAAGTCACAAACTTACCTCTAATTCTGAAGTTAATAACAGTTTAATGACAAGAAACAGTCTGCTCTCTTATGTTCAGTTTTTCAGACTAGCCTTGTATTGTGTTGTACTCAGTAAATGTTTCTGGCTATCATTCTTTTCAGTGTGGTTTTCTTATTTCATTCTACATATTTTTTAATTTATTTGGCTCAGCTGTGCATCTGCTTTTTCGTTGTTTGTGGTTATAATTCTCTTTTCCTTTGGTCCTCACTTCAACAACATTTTCCTGAACTTTTAGTTCAGACTGCAGAGTTTATCAGTTTCCTTTCAAACAAATACATGACTCACTTGTCAAGGTTAGCAGAGGTGGCTGTTAGGATTTATTAATGAGCCTGTGGCTTTAGGGAGAGTTAATAAAAAGAAAAAACAGCTCTGTTCGTACCCTGGGACATTGTCCAGCGGTTGTTATGTTAATCACTTAGGCCTAATTAATACCATGCATATTATTAGCCAAATGAACATTCAAATGCCAACATCCGTTAATTACTGCTGTAGAAGTCCTCTATCCAACATTTCTCCTGTGGATTTTCGACAGTCTGCCAGTGCTAATTTACCTGAAGCCCTCTCATCTGTGTCAGAAAATACTGAATAAGTTTACACAGTCAACTGAGAGAAGGAGGAGAAAAATGTGCATTTTAAACAAATACAAAAGCTTTGTGGTGTAATTAAAGAATTCATAAACCTGTGTGCTTTTCAGTGGCCAATTCAGTGCAGAATTCTACTTAACTTTTACACAGGATGTTTAATGGTTGTTTAAGATGATCTATGGTGGGCATATCTGTGTGCGTATTAGAGGGATTTCCTGATTTAATCTCCAGTCCTTTCATTCTAAATAAACTTCATTCAATGAGCCACAAATCCCCTGACTTATTGTTATTATTGAAGCAACGTGGGAAAAGGAAAGGGCACTTACCTGCCTCACCTCCTCCTTCTTTGACTTCAAACAGTTACACATGACAATTCTGCAGGCAAAGAGTTACACCTTTTGAAGCAAATTCATAATGTTTTTAATGCTTGTGTTCAAATGAGCAGCGGTGACCTACCAAGCCTTCTCGCTATGAAAGAGAATGAGGTGGAGTGCTGGCCATAATATGCTGTTTTTAGGACTACTGCAGAAAGGAAAATGCAGCTTAGTGATATCTAGGTTCTGCCTCCAGGTCAATAGAATGAAAGTGAATGAACTTCTGGTCTAACTCTCTCAACGGCATCTGACTATACAAGACAGTCAATGGAACAAGCTGTCAGGAAGTTACATCTGAATGGAGAAGGAGTAGAAATATGTGTTTTTGTAATTTGGGTCAACTAGTGTAGCTATATTTAAATTAAAGGTGGCCTGACCGTAGTGGAGTCAAGCCAAAGACGGCTGTGTTAAAATTATATAAATCTTCAGTAATATGAAGATGATCTCTGCCAACTTTAAACAGCTCCTTAATTAATCCTCCAATTGCACACATAATTAATTGATTTACATGCTCACCTCCCCACAGCAGTCTCAAACAGTGCTTCCCTGCTGGGGAAGTTAATTGTCAGGTTAGACAGTCCCCCTCCTTAGAGAATTCGTGGTCTGAATTATAATGATTTAAACTTTTTCTTTAACAACCTCATGAATTAGCCTGTACCACATCCATAAAGAACTTTATGAAGCACAACAAATGTAGTTTGTTAGCTTTAGTGGGTCCTCGTTGGTTATTGGAAGTTGAATCAGAAAATCAAAATGGAAATTGAACAAGAAATTTTCTGCTTCTATCCCAGATGCTATTTTATGTAAACATCTATCTATCTATCTATCTATCTATCTATCTATCTATCTATCTATCTATCTATCTATCTAACCGTGTGTCTGTGTGCATTAAAACAAAGATTTGTTATCTGTTAGTGTAGTGTGTAGTGGTTTACACATTCGCCTCACAAGCAAAAGATTCCTGGTTCAATTCCAGGTGCATAAAACCTCAGCAAAATTACCGATGAGAATTACACCACTGTGGTGGCCCCTTGGGGAGAATACAAGGGAGCAGCTGAAGGTACATTGTTAAAGCATGCGGATATTAAAGCCCCGATCTCATTCATGTGAAAGTGATTACGGATCAACACAACTTCAATCGTAATAAATCCCAAACGTGTCAACTACTTTGTAATTGAATCCTTTGAGTGTTCTAATGATTTGCAAGACTTTATAAATGTCTCATGTTGTCAAGGAATTTAGGGTGCCGGTTTTGAAATTTCCAAAACTTTTATTAAGGGTTATGATTTTGTAAACCCTCACAGTGTCCCTGTAGAGTCGTGGTTTACACATTCGCCTTACAAGTGAAAAATCCCTGATTCGATTCCAGGTGGGGACACAAGTCCCTCTCACCATGGAGGGTTGTTCAAGATTCAAGATTCAAGAGCTTTATTGTCATTTTCAACCACATTTAGCTGACGTAGAACACTGGTGAGATGAAATAGCGTTTCTCCAGGACCTGGTGCAACA
>VUQH01031457.1:6494-38101 GCA_015106775.1 Etroplus canarensis
TGAAGGGGGGGAAAAAAAAAAGTTTTAAAAAAAAAAAAAAAAAAAAAAAAAAAGTTGTTTGGAGTTTTCTTACAGTCAGATTTTAAAATCAAGCACTGTGTTTTAATGTTAGTTGGAGAATTTTAGTTAACTGTAGTGACATTAAAATATCATCTCTACACACAAAAGCACATTGTGCTTAAGTGATTATTTTATTTGCTTGGATTAATTTGATTGCTTCCTAGCATTACCTGCGGACAGATTTATGCCTTTGGCACAACCTGCTGTTGAGTATTATGCAACCCTTGGAAGGAAGAAGAAGGTGGTTATTCAAAATGGTTACTCACACGCTCAAAAACACACCCAGCTTTTTGTGGTATTTGTGCAAAGCCATTGATTTTCACTGTGGAATCTAAATTTAGGAGTGACTGTGTAAGGCTGTGAGACTCCCACTGGGAAAAAAAATCATCACATCACTGGCCTCTTTGTCCCAGAATCACTGTATTGATTATAGGATCATTCCTGTCCTGCAGTTCCCAGTCATTAGCTTTACTCACAGGCTCTCATAGGAAGATACTATTCAGGTACCTGATGGTATGATATTGATTATAACCTTGACTTGATGAGTTAAAGAGCAATTCACAGTTCTGACCTTTTTTCATTTTATATGGTCCTTTGTGTTCAGAGGACGGTCTATTTTTTACACGAATGTAAATACTTAACAACTTGTTCTCTGTGTCATTTATTCCCATCAATAGATTTAGCTCTTCCAGTAAAGTCAGCAGTTAGGTCATTGACTGCATGTAACTGTGTGTTTGCCTCTTACACTGTGTGTGTGTGTGTGTGTGTGTGTGTGTGTGTGTGTGTGATTGTAGCTTGCACCAGAGAACACACTGTGGTCCTTCCAGCGAGCTCTGCAAATGAACGTCACTGGGTTGGAGGCTGACGTGGCTATCAGGTACACACACGATCAATATGAGAGAATGATGAAGCAAAACAAAGGTTGTTTTGTATCTGTCTAGATTCTGCCTCCTCCTGTTGGGTCTTGTAGCTCATCAAAATTACTGGTTTCTCCAAAATATCTTAATACCAGTGCTAGAATAAGCTCACACCAGATTACGTATGACAATCAAACTTATTATTTTTATTTATTTAAACTGAACTCCAAATACCAAAAAGAAACAGCATGCATGCATAAAGATTATTCTTGGCATTATGCATTGAACAGAGTGATGCAATAGCACATCAGTATATCAGCAGCCAGGAGATCACTGCATGATTTTACCAACATAACAAGAGAAGACAGGCTGAGCTCAGAGAGGCACACTAGGAGGAAGAGTAGAAATAGGGTGGGTGGATACTCTAGTGGCCATGCTATATGATGAGTAGTGGGTGTCTACTCGGTGTACTCATGCATGTGCAGTTATGGAGGATGACTGATTGTGTTGAGGTAGGGAGTGTTGCCTTCTAGCACTGAGTATGCGTTCTTGTTTTAGAGCTGCATTGTGTAGTGTGTTTTAAAACCGCTGTCAATGCATCCTAATTGGATTAGATTTATTAGCAGCAGCCATGGTGCAGTTTGTGTGTTGGCTGTACAGTCCTGAGAGAGGTGAATGGGTGTATGATTGGTGCAGGTTGCTGACAGGTAACCTCCTGACAGTGCTGAGTAATTAGACTTGATGACAGCCAGACCGACAAAGACTCCACTCCTGCAAGAGAGTAGAGACAGATACACGCATACGATATAAGATTACTTTTTTGTGCCCTGTTTCATCTAAAAGGCATAGTGACTTTTTTTTTTTTACCAGGTAGATATATTTGGAAAGTAACAGTACAAACACAAACATATTCTAATATTTGTTTGTCAAATTCTTGCCTTCTGTTTCAAATTAGTATTTGAATAACAAATATTGTGAATGGACAGTCTTTCTCCTTTTGTCATTATTTTGTCTTGTGTTTACTAGCTAATATATCCATGTTAACTCAGTTATTTGATATTCTAATACTGAGTAGTAGCATTTCTTGTTTGGCACCATTTCAGCTCCTCTCTCTTCTGTTGTTTTTAGAGCTTTTGTCTTTCTACTACATCAGCTACAATTAACTTCTTGACGCTTTACCCTCTTCTGATTGCTAGTATGGATGGTGTTCCCTTCCTGATGCGTGACCTTACCCTTCAAAGGACCACAGATGTAAAGAAGGCGTTTCCAGACAGACAGATGGCTGAAGCCTCACATTTCAACTGGACGGATCTGCAGCAGCTCAACGCTGGAAAGTGGTTCCTCAGGGTAGTTCTTGGTTGCAAATAAAGACATGTTTCTGTATTATTTTAAAGCCATCTATCTTCAGCTAATAGTGTGATAAGTTGTACTCATGTGCAACAAAGGCCATTAGCCCATTGAGCCACAAGTACTATGTATCCTCGCTTATTGATCATTCCTGACATCTGTGGGTTTAATCAAAATATTAACATCCACTAAAGCTGGAGGGATGCTCTCCTGCGTGCAGAGTGGCACAGTGATAACTAGTGTTTCAAAATAATTTCATTTAAACCTGCTGGACCACTGGGCTAAACAAAATTAAAACTTGATGAAAATGAGAAGCATGCAGAAATGCTCCCTATTCTGTTAGCAAATTCTCAACATGATGTACTGCACTGCGTTAGACGCAGAGGCTTCTTTGTGCCATGTGCTACTTTGTCATGCTTTTCTGTAATCCCCATATTACACAGCTGTTAATCAGAAAACTGCTTTTCCAATAATCTGTAATTTTCTAAAAGTGCAGTTTTGCTTTTAAAGGAATGTTTAAACATGTCTGGTAAAAATATTTAATTCGGTAGCTTAGATTTTATGAGATGAGACTGCAAAGTGCATAGACTCAGACTTGGCTGTCTGTATTTGTTTGGATCTTCATTACTTTCTCCTCTCTGCTCCTCAGACTATTTACACTGCATGTGTGCACACTGTGGATGGATATTACAGTCTAAGAAAAACCTTACCACCTCTGAGTGTAATCTTGACCTTGCGTTGTCATCAGATTAAAAAAAAAAAAATATATATATATATATATATAAAATAATAATATGTATGTGTGTGTGTGCGTAAAGAAGAGACCAGCTGAAGTGTTTTCTTTAAAAAAAAAAAGCAAAAAGAAGGAAGGCTTAAATAAAAATATCTTCTCTAAAGAGCGAGTGAGCAATGATGCGAGGAAAAGTAAAGGAAATGATGAAAAACATTCTACTATTTTTATTTCCTGTAGCTGCAGCTCAAACAGTCGAAGTGATCCACCAAGCACTTGGATTGATGCTTATAGCTAAGCATTAAAAATCAGTACAGGTTTTTTTTTTAAAGCAGGGATGATATTTCAACTGTAATTTTAAATTCAATCTGTAAAACCAGTGATGTGACACTTTTTTTAAAAACACAAGTCTTATCTTTTCTCTCGTGTTTTGTTCTTCTTGCAGGATGACCCCTTCTGGACAGTGCACACCCTGTCCACACGTGAAAAAGCTCACATTGCCAACCAGAGTGTGTGCAGCCTGGAGCAACTTCTAAAACTGGCCTCTTATCACAACATCACAGTGGTTTTCAGGCTGCGAAGACCTCCTCCAACGCACCCGTGCTACCACAGCTGGATCAATGATACACTGCAAGCTGTGCAGCAATCTGGGGTTCCTCAAAGCCTGGTAATGATATAGGGATTAAATACCACAGTGTGTTTAGTTTCATGCAAACTGGATGGGTTAAAATGCTTACTAATGTGAGAATAGTCATGACGACACCCATTTTCAGAGCATCTAGTGGAACAGTTTGTCCTGTTTATTGTGCTGTGTCTAGGTGATGTGGACTCCTGATGAGGATAGAGCACAGGTGAGACGGCTAGCACCTGGTCTGATCCAGACTTCACTGGTGAGACGGAGCCCTCAAAGTCTGCAGCAGCTGGGCATCAGCAGCCTGCTGCTCAGATACAACCAACCCAGCACACAGGAAATCAGGTCCAACAAACACAGACTTGATATATTTGTCAATCTGACACTCTAACAAATAGATTAATAGTCAAACAAGACCCTGAATGTCTTTTCCTGTTTTTCAGGAACTTCTCTGAGACCCACATCAACCTCACCCTCTACACTGTCAATGAGCCCTGGCTGTACTCAGTACTCTGGTGCAGCGGGGTGTTTTCAGTCTCCTCAGAGGCCCCACATATCCTCCAAAAGGTGCCTTACCCCATCTGGTTAATGGTAAGGACTCACCACAATACAGTACATGTTTATTTAGAATGAAACACTTCATGTCTGAGAGTAATTTTCTACTTTTCCTTCTTTCTTTTCTGTTGGTGGATTGTGCACTCAGATTGTGCACATCAGCTTCTTCCAGTTTTCCAGGTTATGTTGCAGAGTCGTTTTAAAATAGAATCCATAACAGTTGTTTATCTTGTTTTAATAATTTAATTAAAATAAAAAAATTAATCTCCCATTTATAATCTGTAGGTATTCAGACCCTTAGTTATAGCACTCACTGTTGAGCTCTGGTGCGTCCTACTTCAATCGATCTCTTTTAGATACTAGTAAAACTTCAGTGGAATCCTCCTGTGCCTTCATCTAATTTATTGGACATAATTAAGGAAGACACTGGCTACATGCTTGTTGTAAACTCTATCAGGTGCCTCTTTAAAATGTCTGTCTCCTTTAGTTGCATCTCCTCTGACTAAATTGAATTTTACTGACTAATATGAGCAGGAGAGCCTAGCTTTCATCTGAACTTGTCTATTTGCTGTAGTGTGTCCTGTTGTCTCAGTGTCTTCTAGCTCAGTCGTCCTCTTAAAACTTAACATTGTTCAAGCTGCCTTGTATGTGCAGCGTACCAGTCTGCTCTCTCCATCTGTGCCACCATACGGGAACTCTGCATGACAACATGTGGAAATGACCTCCAGCTCACTGCTGTGGTTCAGAGACAGTTTGAGCTGACATAGCATCTGCAGTGCTGTCTGTTAGGCTGAACTGTGAAATTATCCTGTCAAGATAGATATCATTTAAGACCACCAGAAAGCAATATTTAATCCTCAGAAAGTTGGTTATTACAGCAAATTTTTTCCTTTATGTTTGTGATAATAATGATGCCCACTGATGTGTTATAAAAAAAGAACGTTGTCCATAAAGACAGTTGCGCTGATTATAAGTGGAATCTTTTGCATATAGTGCCACCCAGTGGTGGTTCCTGCACTAAACCACTTAAAGATAAAACTCAGATTGTGTGTGTGTGTACTCTTCTAGAGACCAAATGAATACTGCCTGATGTGGGTGTCTGCGGACCTCCTATCCTTCGCTGTGGTCATAGGAATATTCATTTTCCAGAAGTAAGTAAACACACTTGGTGATATAATAGCAGTCATATTAAAGTGAGCTCTTATGCAAGAGTTAATGCTTCTCTATTTTCTGCAGATGTATTATTGCTCTTTCACACCCAAAAAAACTCATTACTGCTAATTACCAAGCACTCTTTCACATACAAACTCATTTACTAAGAAGTCGCCTTTCTGTCTGGAACACATCAGTCAAATAATAGCTCGTATATAATGATGTTGTTGCTGGGTTTTTATAAAATCCCTTTGTTTTTTTTTTTTTTTTGTTGATAATGACCCTCAGAAAGACTGCAGACAGGAATCATTTTTAAGCTCGTTTTGTTTTATGGCTTTATAAGCTTTGTGTATTTGTTTGGTCCCAAACCAGTGCTGACTGAGATGGTGTATGCTATAAGAACATGTGTTCTATCTTTTAAGCCCTTCACACTCCCCTTGCATTTCTGCTCCTCTGTTGAAGAGTGCCATTTGTTTGTTTCTGTGTTGACCCCAGAGACAGATGGACTGTCCTCCCTGTCATCTCTGGCATGAAGGGCATTGATTGTTTTGTTTTTGTTTCTCTTCCCCTGTAACAGACAAATATGAGTTTGCTCTGCTCAGTCGAGCTGTTCTGTAGCTTCTGCTGGCTTCCTAACTGATCTCTTATCTCCCGCCTTCTCTTTCCGCCTCTTCCTCGTCTTCTCTCCTCTGCCTGATGTGCATGCTCTCCTCCTCCTGCTGCATTCTGGCATCTTCTCTCAGCTATCACATGATCAGGTAACTGGGTCGGCTCTTCCGACCTGAAGTCTTCTCTCTTTTCATCCCCTTCCTACCTTTCACCATCTTTACCCATCATCCTTTTGTTCAATGCATCCTTGACTTTTTTTTATACTTCTGTTTTTGTTGCTTTTGTTCCTATGTCACCCATCTCATTCAGATTTTTCTCTCCACTCTTAATTCCATTGTTTGCACTTTTTCTCACCTCTTCTTCTCTCTCTCACCTGAATCAGTGTACTGCACTGCTGCCACTTTCCTCTGACAGGAATGACTTCTCGTCTTTATCCTCCTCTGCTAAATGAATAAAACATTTTCTACCCACACAGCACAAAAACATGCTCCACAGGGAAATTTTAAATGCATCATTAGTCTTAATAAGTTAAACGACTAAACCTCCGAAATGAACTGGAAATCTTCGTTTATGAGGGAAGTGGCTCAGGATCGGCTTTCACTGATACTAAAGAGTGAAATCCTGCCATGTTCGTGTTTCTGTTTCAAAACGCTTCTGTGCATTAGTCACAGTTCTCATTGTGACTAATGCTACTGAATTAATTTAATTAAAATCAGGGCTGTTTTCATTAAAGCGAGGATGAAGTCGTCATAGCCGGCAACTGTAGGGGGAGGGCTCATCTAACAAAGGGAAATTCACCATCTGTACATGTCATAGAATAGAGGAAACGGACATTTTCAATAGGGAAAAAAGCTTGTACATGTATATTTTTATTTTAGTCCTGGAAAGACTTTTTTGAAAAGGAATTTTAATCAGGGATATTTACTCGCATTAATTCATTGAACAGTTTTGCCCACAAACCCTTATTAATTTATTGGGTATTTATTAATGACATATTTTCCAACGATTTAAAGATGAACTATAGCAAAATTACATTTTCACCAAAAATCATTCTTTAAATATATCACTGATTTTTATAAAGCAATATTAAAACATGTGGCCTCTGATTAAGCCTTTACAGCTTATTATAAAGCCTTCATAAAAAGTGGTGCTTAATCACCTATAAACTCTCAGTACATACAGCATTCACACACACCCCTATAAGAAGTCTGTTTTTGTGTTGCCTTAACTGAGTTCCATGTATGGTGCTGAGCAAAACTCTCAAGCTACCCCTAATTTCTTTATGTTACAAAGAAAATGGAGGGTGAAATAATTTATTGAAACATGCAAATAATATAAATAGGTGCATAAGACAAAAACAAAGTCTGTACAGTTCTATTAAGCTTGAAATTCAATATTTGTATGACCACCTTTACTCTACAACACAGCCTGAACAACCTTTTTTAATCTCTTTAATAGTCTTCAGGCTTCTTAAAGGACATTCCAAAGTTCTTTTAGGATGTTGGCTGCTTTTTATTCCATTCTTTGTCAAGATGACACCACAATGCCTCAATAATGTTGAAGACACTCCATACGACCTGTTACCTCTTATTTTCAGTCCAGTTCTTGTGTAATTTGGCACACCTCAGCCTTTTCTCCCTGTTGAAGAAGGCTTCAAGAATGGTTTCTTGACAGCCACTCATCCACTGAGACAATTTCTGATGAGGCTTTAGTAGATGCATCAACTGAATGGCTCAAATACATCTCTGAGGCCTTGTGGCAGGTTGTTTCCTGTTTCTTAAAGACATGACTTGCAGATACTGTTCATCTGCTGTAGATATATTTTTCTTACTTTTTAAGGCCTGCCATTTCTTTTGTCCTCCATTTTTCCAAGATACACCTGGACTTTAGCTAATAACTCTTAGTATTTTTACACCAACAAAGTGATTCCTGTTTTATGTCTGTCAAACTGTTATCTTTTGCATTTTTGTAAAAAGAGAAATGGGAACAAATTGGAACTGCTTATAACAAAGCGCCTGAAGACACGATTTAAAACTGGTTTTTTGCCACGTTGTCTGTTACGTGTAGACACAACACTCATTCCTCCCTTTATTTTGGAAACCTTTTTATGTTTGAATGGTTCACAGGTCAGTGTTAAGTGGCTAAACAAACAAAAATAGTTCTCTGAAAATGGTTAGGTTAAAGGACTGTACTGAAAATTAGTGAAAAAAACAGTCAAAGTCCAAAAAAAAACCAAGCCTGAAGAACTATTACTCAAAACACTTTAAAAATTACTAGAAAGTCTGGCTTGGAAGCAAATTATAAAGAAATAAGGAGTGGCTTGTGCTTTTGCACAGTATCGTACTTCATATGTATGATGCAGCATCCAAACAAATTTTTACGAAGTATTAAGCCAAGGTTTCATCTTTAAACAAACCAGAAACTCAACATGTTTTGGTCAAATCTGTACATTTAAACACAGCCAGCCATCTTCACAAAATTGAAAGGCTGTCCAAACTCTGACCCGATGCAGTGGACTTAAGTGATATCCCAGTATCTCATGGTAACTAAACCTGTATAAACGCTGCAGGTATCGGACAAGCGGGATGCGCAGCTACAGCCCTGAACAGATCATGCTGAGCGCTGCGGTCAGGAGGTCCAGTGGAGACATAAACGTCATGAAGGAGAAACTTATCTTTGCTGGTAAGGCCTGTGCAGTGAGATGAGGAGAAATGGATGTGGTTTCCAGCCTTGGATGTTTTGTGGTGTGTTTTTTGCTTTCATTATTTTGGCTTCCTGAACTTGGAAATCAACTCCCGTTTTGATTCATTGATTTGAACTTCTGGTGCCCAAATAGTGTGTCACCCCATCCCAGCATGCATCTGTCTGTTTGTGAATGTTCTTGCTCCTCCTTTTCTCTTCCATGTCAAAGGTCAAACCCAGTAACTGCCTCCATCCTTCGTGTGATGTGCAACACCTCTTCTTCATCCTTCTTCGCAAGCAGTGACTTCTTCCTTTGTTCCATTCATCCATTGCATCCCTCGTTACCTTCCACCTCTCTGCCTACTTTGCCCTTTTCCTCATCATCGTACCTGCATCCATCCATCCACCCCTTCACACCCCTGTCCTCCCCCAAATCCCTCCCAGTGGAAACAACCTTGTGTAGGGGAGGGGTCTATCTAGACAGCCTCTGGTGTTGGAGGTCAAAGGTGAGTCATGTAAGTGCCAGCTTTTTGTGATTTATTATTTTTCCAATCTTTTTTCCAATTACCTTTTATTTTGCTGACATATTGAGCAAAGGGCTTTTTGTAAATGCAGTGAGGTCAGAAAGACTTGTAAATGTTGCATTATGGAAAACTCATTTTTGTTTCTTGTCCTCTGGCGCCCTCAAGAGGTGAGGAACGGAGTTGGCAGTGCTGAGGAGCTCTATGGGGACAACGGCTACAACTACTACACCAATCAGGGCGTCAACCAGTGAGCTCAGCTTGTATCAACATGAAAACACTACTCAGCGATCCCGTCATTCCTGTTTATCAGAGTCTCTGCTGCTCTGGTTACCCAACAGACTGCAGTGTCTGTGTATATTCTGTAAATAGTTTTTCCTGCCTAACATACTGTATTGTACTGTACATAACACAGCACTTTGATTGAATTTTGTGGCCTCCTCCTCCTCCTCCTCTCACTTCCAAATGTCCCTCTAAGTTCCTGTGACCTGCTTGAATCTCTGCTTTCTTTATTTTAAGCTAATTTCCCAAAGCACTTCATTATTTTGAGCACTGTTTGTGATTTTCTTCTCTTAGCAGATGAATTTCTTTTTAACATGGCTTTACTGCAGCATGAGGCAAAAAGTTTATGGCTCATTATATCCTGCCTCTTGTCAGCACGCCGGTGTGCTGTTAATAGACTTAATAATGGTGATGTTTCTGTTTAAAGCAAAAAACACACAAAGAAGCTGTTTACAGAGGTCCTGCCTTCTCCTCCGGGTGAAATATTCACATGGTGTATGTAAGAGAAATATTTTGATAGAAGCTTAACGCCTCCCGGTCCTACCAGTGCATGTTACTGTAAGCTTCCCTTCTACTAACTCGTGTGAGCTGTGCTCCCAGTACAACTGGTTAAAATGGTTTGGGGGATGAAGACTTCGACTTGTCTTTTTACAGTTATTGGTGAATGTATATTTTTAATGTGTGTATTCTGACTGGGTATGTAATTGTGTGCAGTGCTGAGTGTGTATAAACGGTAAATTAATAATGCTCAATTCAACTTCCTCTACAGCCTTTGAGTTGCGGTCAAGTCTGTGGTATTTCAGTGTTGACGAACAAAATGAGTTCTAAATGTTGGTTGCCGGTGTAAAAGTGAACGAAGTGGGCGCTAAATGTGAAAATAAAACTGTAAGCTCATGAAAGAGATACGACAGGTAACAGAACAGATCAATAAATGGATTATCTTTCGTGTTTTCTTTCTTTGGGTATTACTGTGCCTCAGAAGCAAACATTAAAAACTAAATTAAATAAAACGTAGTTTCTTCTTTTCTCCTGTATAGCTGCTGAAATCATCAATATTTGCCTGTATCAAAGTTGGAGAGTGCTCAGAAGAGTACCGATTGCTCTTAAAAAGGGATTACTTTAGTTATCTGGCATGTGTCACAGGGAGCAGCTTGGAGATTTTTTTTTTTTCTTCTTGCTGTAACCCATCTGGCTTGCAGCTCATTTATACTTGTGCTTTAAACGGAAGGTATTATGGGTTCACTTGTTTCGTCTCTGAACTTCTCTGCATTATGTCAAAGCAGCAAAGCCCCAACTTCTGTCGCAGCCCATTTTAAAATGTGAGCTTTGACAACCCATCCAAACCTTTGGTCACAACTCTGATCATCACACAAGTGGAAAATGAAGCATTTCCTTTGTTTTCATTCATTTTTCACCACCTGGTGATTTACTTGATATTTTGTCAATAGCTTTACTCCAACACCTCATTGCTGCTGCTCAATTTTAGTCTCCCACCCCCAGTAGGAAGAGTTCAGGATCAAAAATAGGTCATGGAAAAATAACAGGAAGTAAGTAATATTTTAAATTAATGGCTTTCATTCAGAAGCTCAGTTTCTGGCATCTCTGTAGTATAGTGGTTTACTCATCCACCTGACATACAAAAGATCCCAGGTTCAAGCTCAGGTGGAGAAACAAGCTCTTCCACAATGATGTTGGATCAGGAAGGACATTGGGTGTAAAATCTGGGCTGAATTACCTTTGCAGATTCATCTGCTGTCGTGACCCTTGGGGAAATGCAAGGGAGCAGCTGAAGGTACTTATTAATCTTTTATGGCAGTTTTAGAATAAATTACAAAACCAAATTTGTTACAGAAAAATATTTTATTTTGAAACCAGTGCCAAGGATTTTCTCGTAAACTCTTAAGCCCAAAATCAATATTGATTTCAGCTACAAGTCTCTTATCCTAAGAAGTTTCTTAAACGATTCAGTTGTATCAAAAGTTACAATGTGGGATTTTTTAAAAACTGTTCCAATCTGTGAGAGTTCATTTTTCAGTATTGTAAATGACTTCTCATAGCCCTGCTGCAGTACCTCTTTAGTCCACCAGGGGGCTGCAGCCCACAATTCGGAAATTACTGGATAAAATTGAGATTAACACGTAAAGTTCGCCAGGGGTTCATAAATATAAAATATACCCGCTGAAGTTTGACTTTTTTCAAAATAAAAGCACAGCAGAGAATTTGGGAAATGGAATTTTAATAGCTGAAAAGCAGATCACAACAGTTTCACTTCTTTTGACATTTTCAGGTAAATACACTCTTACATTGAGTGGAAGTTGCGATACAAAAATAGATCCTAGTATTAAGTTTTTCTCCTTAATAGGGGTTGAAATGATTCATACAACCTCTTTAGAAAAAGCTCTAATGCATGAAAATGGGAAATACAAAAATAGGTGCAAGTACACCTATTCATGAATTACATCAGGAACAAAAAGGTTGTGCTACTTAAAAGGAATGTGAGTACATTGAGGTCTTGGCTGAAAAACGGTGACACACTGTGGACCATCAGAGATGCACAGTTCTGTGTCTGATGAAATTCCATACTGGATGTACAGTGCTGGAACAGGTGAACTTTCTTCCCATACGTTTAGCACTCATATCCACCAAGGAGTCCATTAAACATCCAAACACAAAAGGCACCAATAAGCAACGCTTTGGTCCTTCTCTTTAACAACAGCAGCAAAAGCAGTATGTCCAACCAAACACGCAGCACAAATATTTGCCGTTACTATTTAAATAAAGCATCTATTGCACAAAAAAGTCAAGTTGGCCAAAAATTGAGAGTCAAAGTGCAATACTGAGAATGTCTCCTCAGTCCCTCTTAAGGCAAATAATCCAGTCTGTATTTTATTCATGATGCAAATGCTTTACAGTACTGTAAAAACATTAAGGCTCTGTACAGCGTGTACCTTCATCTGTTGGCTGTGAATTCTGCACCTAACCATGACACTTCATTAATGAGCCTATACTGCAGTGTTTTAAATCAAACTCTGTAAATCTGCATATATAAACTGAGGTCTCGCACCATCCTTGTGATAATCTGTGGGACCAAAGGTTTACAAAGAGCAGGACAAAGGCCTGTGATGGAGCCACTACGCTGTAGCAGTTGAAACACTACAGCACCTCTGTGTAAAGGCACGAGCACACAGTTTATCAGATTTTAATGGGAAAGTGTTCAAAAAATAAATCAAAAGCTATCTGTACATATTCTCTCTCAGACAGACATACACTTAACTGAAATAAATAAATAAATAGCTGAAGATACGCTGGCTAGTCTTAATGTTTCTTAAACCAGTGGTCCTTCCCTGAATTGAACACCATTCAAGTACGTAATGCCATTAAGCATGACTGCTGAGGCTGAATGTTATCTTCTCGACCACACTGAAAGTGTCCCGTGTTCTTCTGCAAGTTGGTGCACAACAAAAGCAGCTGTCACTCAAAATGTAAAACCAGACCGTTCACTTCTGCAGATGTTATCAGTCACCACAGAGGAATGTTTCAACAACAGTCAGCTTTCTGTCAAGTTAAAGCCGTTTTGCACAATCAAACAGGAACCATGATGAGCAGAACAGCCGCAGCATCTTGTGACGGGGCTCTGTGTTGTGCATTTTTTTTTTCTCCCATCAGCAGAGATTAATGAAGCGCATTAAAGAAGCATGAAACGGTTCTTATAATAAAAAACCTAGAGTGGAGATTAGCTGAAGTTCGTCTTGCGCAGATGTTTGTTGGGTATTTCTATGGCGCTCACTTGTAAAGGCCAGGAGCCGCCCATGATGCCCGCCTGAATGGCCACACCGGTCACCACAGCCAGGTCGGGGTCTACTGATGTGTTGGGCTCCTTCCCAAAGTACTCGCTAATCAGCCTCCTGATCCGGGGGATCCTCGTGGATCCGCCAACCAGAACAATCTCATCTACGTCCTCCTTCTCCAGGTGGCCCTCCTCTAGCACAGTCTCAACAGGAGCCAGAATCTTCTGGAAGAGGTCCTCATTGAGCTCCTCGAACAGGGTGCGAGTGATTACGGCCTGGAAGAGGACCGGAGGAGGAAGGGAGCTGTCAGAGGTGTGAAGGTGAAGGGGCACCCGGATCGTTACGCTGGGCTGGAGAGTGAGGTTGAGCTTGGCAGCTTCCACGGCCTGCCGGAGACGGTGGATGTCCTCCTTAAGGGTGGGTGGGACACCAAACTCCTGCCGGACTCGCTCTGTCGTGTACTGGAGCAACCTCTGGCTAAAGTCCTGACCTCCCAGCTTGTTATTTCCTGAAACAAACAGGCCTCATTAATATTAACATACCGCTTCACTGAGGTGGCGATTCTCCTAAAAAGGTACTCTCTGTAAAAGCCCTCTAAAATCACCTAAAGCTATTCAGAGAATGTGAATAAAATGTTGTGGTCTGGAGATATCAACTGAAGCTGAAATCAGGTTGGGCTGCACTTGTGCATAATACCACTCTAAACCATGGCAGGGTGCAGTGAGTCAGCGTAGCAACAAATTTGCCAGTCTACTATGAGAAATAAGTTATTCAAGCTAGCGTTAGCTTAACATGTGGACAGAATTCATGTTACCATCATACTTTTAATGGTGACTTAGTTTAGTAGCTAGCTGCCAGACTGTGCACTTTAAAAAAAGATATGAACACAGAAACAGATTTGTGAGAAGTACACAGAAGAATGGAATGCTGGTTGAGGTGGACAACTACATTAAAACTTTGTTAAAATTCTGACACCTTGTGGTGAAAGTATTCATTAATTTTTACAGTGTTTTTACCAAAAGCACCTTCAGGACAAAAGCTGATTTTCTCTTTAAACTTTGAACTGAATCATGGAGAGGAAAGGAAAGAACAAAAGAAAGCTGCTGGTACCATCTCCCTTCTCGTATTACTAAAGCTGTGGATCACATTACCTGCCATTGCCCTGGTGAGGAACATGCCTCCTTGTTTGTTGAGCAGAGACACATCCAAGGTCCCTCCGCCCAAGTCCACCACCAGCACGTTAAACACGTCCACCTTGTGCAACCCGTAGGCCATGGCTGCAGCTGTGGGCTCGTTGATCACACGCAAGATCTCCAAGCCTGCAAGACAGTGATGAGGCAGTTAGCGTGCACGCTGTGCCAGAAATAACTGATGTAGCGCATGCAGGGAGAGTGTGACTGACCTCCAAGGGCCCAAACGGTGGGGAAGGTTTGCTTTTCAGCACAACTAACAGGTTAAAAATGGTTTCGCTGCCAGCAGCTCTTAAAGACTGTGAGCCAGTGGCAGACACTGACTATCAAAATGACTGAGCGCATCTTAACACCATGAAATGCACGGTCCTTAATTTCACAAACAGCCAGAGAAAGCGGAGCAGCAGCAGGTCCCATGTGATGTAATGCCAGGTGAGCTCATAATGGTGGCAGCTAAAAGTTATTCCAAGTGATCATTTGTGTCAAGAATTTCAACTACAAGTTGAGCAGCACTAAAACCAAGTAGCATTCATATTTATTGTATGTTGGACGTGTGGTTCTCTAGTGGAGTGCCATGAGGTAAGCAAGTTTTTCTGAGGAAGCCAGTGCGTTTCAAGCTGATGAAACAGGATTTTAAAATGCCACAATAGCACTGCTGATTAAAAGTTCATAGGTAGTCACTTATTTACTCTTTACTTAGCTTTTGCTAATTCTAATGAAACACCTTCAGGGCAGCACCACAGTGGATTAATCTGCATTGGTAATTTGGCAGAGGTTTTACACTGGATGCCCTTCCTACCACAACCCTCCATGTTGAGAGGGGCTTGTGTCGCCACCTGGAATCGAACCCAGGACCTTTTGTTTGCAAGGCGAATGTGTAAACCACTACACTACGGGGCCACTGATAATCACATCAAAGAGACACAAACAGAAAATGGCTGTTCTATGTTCTATAACTGCACCTATCATAAAGCTTGTTAATATAATGCATTTTAACAAACTGCCATTAGACCTACTTAGCAAGTAAACACAAATAAATTTGGACACCTATTTAAACTTTCTCAATTATCGAGATGACTACATTATTTAGAACTGTTATTGTGTGCCTGGTTTGACCTCTGATGGGCTGCAGCACCAAAAAGGTTGAAAACAGTATGAGGCTGTAAGCAGGTTATCGGTCGTGTGTGTTTCATTGTTGTCAAAAGGTCTGTCTGTGTAGCAGACAGTAAACAAGACAATCTGATAGAGGTGAAGTGAAGAGAGCAAAGAAAACAAAAGGATGCACTGAGGATGATAGGAAGGATGAGGAGAGAATAGATTTCTTTAATTTGAATCATTTCCATTTTTTAGCCTTCATGCTTTTGAATCATTTCACTGTAGGTTAGGAAAGCTGAGTGGGTTTTTTTCTGTTTCTATTAATAAGACATGTCTGAATCAGAATCAGAACACTTTATTAATCCCCAGGGGAAAACTCCTTTCATTACAGACACTCGGTTAAGTATTTATTTGCTATTAACTATTTACAGTATATACACAGCATGCCAGTAGGGAATAGTCCAGGTGTCAAGGGGAGGAGCTGTAAAGTTTAATAACCACAGGTAGGAGTGGTTTCCTGTGGCGTTCAGTGAAGCACTGAGGTAGGATGAGTCTTTTGCTGAGACATGTTTAGGCTTTTATTTATATCATGGGAATCAGAAATATTTAAATAAAAATGAAGACAAAATTGCACTCTTCAGCTTGTTGCTCCAAGCAAATCTCTTTTGACCTTAAAGTAACTGAAGACTACAGTATGTTGAGAAATGAGGATTGAAATGTGGGGAGATTTCAAACTATGCAGACTTAAGGATGTATCATAGATTTTTACTAAATATGGTGTATGAACTGTTCAATGGTGGTTACCCTGAAGCTGTGGTTCTCAAACTTTTTTTGGCATGACCCACTTTAGAAACCAAAAAAAAAAAAAAAAGATTGTGTCCCACACCCTGGAGTTTTATCACTAACAATAAAAAATGACCCACCCTGAATTTTAATCCAATAAATGTGCATATTATCAGTGCACGAGCATCAGCAAATGTTTGCTTGTTTCTTTGCCATATGAAAATCATAACTATTCATCTCAGTTTCATGTTGTATTTTTCACATTTAGATGCACCCCACAGTTTGAGGACCGCTGCCCTAAAGAAAGGAAAAAAAAGGGAGGGAAGCCCCCAGAAACTGCTTATGTACAAGGCCCAGAGTTCTGCACTATGCCCCTGAATGCATGTCACTTCTTTAATTAAAGATGCCCAAGCAAAAAAACTGTAATGCATTCTCAGACTGTCTCCTGCTGTTTTAAATTAGTGTGAAAATGAAAACACCTCTCTGGGGTCTGATGTTCAGCTTTCATCAGGATCAGATGTCATCGGTTTGAGAACCACTAGTAAACTCACCGGCCAGGTTGGCGGCTCTGACTGTGTAGTTCCTCTGTCTCTCATCGAATTCCGCCGGCACTGAGATGACGGCCTTCTGCACGAGTGTACCCAGCTGCTGCTCGGCCATCTTCCTCATCTTCAGCAGCAGCCTGGAGCCGATGAACTCCGGGCTAACAGCGAAGGTGTGGTTGGTGGAGATCACAAACTCTGCACTGCCATTGTTGTTAATCACCTGCAGGGAGGGCAGCATGGGTGAATATGGAGAGATAACAGAAAAAGCAAATGACAGGCAAAGAATGGTGGGAAATAGGGGTGCTGCAGCACTCCTGATGTTTTTTATGCAATAAATGCAGGATTTAGAAAGTTGTGATCAATAAGAAAGACCGCTTAATTATGATTTTTTCCTTTAAATAATGCCAGGCAGCCTGGTCAAATAGCATTACATAGCCTTGTCACCGGGACCTAGAAAGGGCTCATCACTCAAAGGGCTCAGCTAATAGTTTTCACAGCAGATAAAGGAGCTCCATCCCCCTCTTCACAGAGGCTGCTGCAGTTGGCCTTGTGTTTACTGATATCAGGGGTCATCACAGTGATATTCTCCAACTTGCGGTGATCACAAACATGGTTACTGTCCACCACGAGGAGGAAGAAACTTGCACATCTGTCCCTGATGAATGTCTTCACAAAATGTTTGAACATTTTGGATATCAGTGCCCCTCATATACACACTGTATATCTGGACATATGTACATATATTTATACTGTATTTCATATTAATACTTAATGTATACTTAACGGAGTGTATGCAACACAGGTAATTTCCCCCCGGGGATTAATAAAGTATTCAGATTCTGATTCATGAGGCAGTTCATCACCTAAGCCTCTGAGCACTGAGTCATGTTTAGTGAATTGCAACTAAAGCAGATGAAGGTAAAGTTTTGGCTTATTATAAGCTGCTGCTGAGCAGTTCAACATTATCATTAAGCAGTATTTTCACACGGATGCCTTTGCAGCAAAAGGGTATCTGACTACACAGTATGCTGTGCAAGTTGCTCGTTTGGGCTGGTAAAATATTGTGCACGTCTGGATAGGTTTTAGTAAAAAGGCTTACTGCATGTTCTGGACCACTGCGACTAAAAGTTGCAAGACTGGCATAACTTTTCTTGCGCCATGATGAATTTGTGCACCTGACATGTAGGCATGTGTGGTGTCTGTGCTGTTAAAGTCCTGTGTGTGTATGCTTTTGCTCAGCTTTGCGAGTTCAGTTTGGGCAGGTCCTGTGTGCAGCGGCGTCTGATAGCAGCACTCTCAGAGTGCAGACCCACTTGTGGTTCCCAAGGTTTTTAAAAGTAGAATGGGAGGCAGAGCCTTCAGCTGTCAGGCCCCTCTCCTGTGGAACCAGTTCCCAGTTTGTATTCGGAAAGCAGACACCCTCTCTGTTTTTAAGATTAGACTTAAAACTTTCCTTTTTGATAAAGCTAATAGTTAGAGCTTACTTATGCTGCAACAGATTTAGGCTGCTGGGGGGCTTCTTATGATGTGCTGGGCATTACTTCTCCACCCATTTCTTTTCACCCCATGCATTTATTTGTTACTGCTGCATGTCATTAAATGTTGTCTTCTCTCTCCCATAGTCTGGGTCTCTCTTTGCTCTCTTTTCGGTCATCTCTGTCCCCTCACCCCCAACCGGTCAAGGCAGATGGCTGCCCCTACCCGAGCCTGGTTCTACCGGAGGGGATCATCGGATTGTTGGGGTTTGTAGTATCTTTACCTTACTGTTTGAAGCCCCTTGAGGCGACTTTTGTTGTGAATTGGCGCTATATAAATAAAACTGAATTGAATTGGCACTCATTATACAGTTTTACACCGGATGCCCCTCCCGACGCAAACCTCCATGGTGAGAGGGGCTTATAAGGTGGATTTACAAGCCACTCATTAGACAGTTATATAAAAATGTGATAAAAGGAATGGAAGGATGAATGGTTCTGGCTGATCTCTTCATCAACAAAGTACAAACCAGCTCCTCTCCAAACCAAGCTCAGGATGACCCACCTTAAACGGGTACCTGGCGCTTTCCTGCTCCAGGACCTCCTGCTCAAATATCTTCCCAATGAACCTCTTAGCGTCGTAGATGGTGTTTCGAGGGTTGACGTCGGCTAGGTCCACGGCTTCGTGTCCGGCCAGCACCTCGGTGGCGGTGAAGGAGACCGCGCTGGGGATGCTCTTCCTCCCCTCTTCATCCGCTATCACCTCCACCTCCCCGCTGCCCGGGTGGAAGACGCCCACGGAGCAGAAGGTCGTCCCCAAGTCCAGGCCGATCACCTTGGGTTTGGGGGGAGGCAGGTACTGCTGACCCAGGTAACCAGCCAAGAAGAGGGCCAGAATCACCGAACCTGCGGCACGGCGACAACACGCGCATCACAGGCGAAACAAACCACGAGCTCGTGCGTTTACGTGCTGAAACAGCTGTGACTTTACTCACCAATCATAGAAATCTCTCCGGACATCCTCACCCGGCGCTTAAAATTCACCAAATATCGGCAAAAAGCTTCACACTTGTGGTGAAACTGCGGCCGGCTTGGACTACTTGATGACGCCAAACGGGGAATTTTTCGGTAACTCGACAAAATACACGTCAACGTTGCATGACTCGCAGTGCATGCTGGTTAATGTAGTTTAGTGGCGCCACGGCAAAAGCAGGAGCTGTTCGCTCTTATACTACAGTTCCCAACGGTGCTAGCGACAGGAAACGTGTAACGAAAAGCCGTTGCGACACATCCGTGAGCTCGGCCAATCAGGCGAAGGCGAAATTTTGGAACGTTCAAAATGAAGTTCGTATGTTATTTTTATTAGAGGATGCAATTTCCGGAGCAGTCGTGGCGAGATTATTGCTACTGCCGCCTGGCACCAACAAATGTGCTTTCAGCTGCTTTCTTGTATTTGCCCCAAAAGGGTCATCACAGAGGATTAATCTGCATTGGTAATTTGGCAGAGGTTTTACACTGGATGCTCTTCCTGCCGCAACCCTCCATGTTGAGAGGAGCTTGTGTCCCCACCTGGAATCGAACCAGATACCTTTCATTTGTAAGGCAAATGTGTAAACCACTGCATTGCAGGGACACAGTGTCATCTGGTACCAACAACTATGCCTAAAAGTGCAGCTGAACATGTGTACCGAATAAAGTGGCCAGTGAATGTAAATACACTGGTAAACAGATGTACCTAATAAAATGGCCAGCGGTCTAAATGTGCTGTTAAACAAGTGTGCCTAATAAAGTGGCCAGAGAGTCTTAATGTGCCGTTAAACAGGTGTACCTAACAAAATGGCTGGTCAGTTCCTGCCATGCAATTAGATGATCAGATATTTACATAAATGTGCAGCTGAAAAAAGTGTACCTAATAAAGTGGCCGGTGAGTCTGAATGTGCAGCTGAACTGATCAGCTTGCTCTGCAATTGACCTGCCACTTTATTAGGTGCAGTTTTTGACGTGTTCATTTAATAAAAACTGTAAAACGCACACCCAACAAAGGTAATAGCCACGGTTGCGTCACTGAGTCAGTGGATTCGGTGCGCTAACAACAAATGGTGTGGGAGGAGAAACACTCTGAGAAAGAAGAAGGAACCTTTTAGTTGAGCAGAACATATATAGTAACGTTAAAGCCACCAATTATTATTATTATTATTATTTATTTTTATTTTTATCCGAGCACTGAAAGTGCTAATGTTGGACAAACTAAGGCCTGAGGTCTGGAATCAGCCGCAGACTCTCTCAGTCCAGTCCCTGTAATTCAGCAGGATGCTACGATGTGACGCAAAAGAAGGTATGGTCACATTTTCTTGAACACGTGAATAAATTACACAAATACGCTTTGTGACAATAAATAATGGAGCAAGTGTCAGCTGTCTCTCCACTGGGTTTCTCTTCTGTCAGTGCTTATTGGTCAACAGGAAAAGAACTTTTAAAATAAGAGCATGGGGCTCGCTCAAAAGTTTACTGACTGCATCAAATGAATGAATTTGTTGGCTGGTAATATACCAACCCTACTGAGCTGTTGTGGGAGCAGCTTGAGCATATGGTACAGTGAAAGACTCCATCAAACCGATACATCTTATCAGAGATTACCTTGAATAACTGACAGTTAGATCTGCCAAGCTGTAACTGCTGCAAAAGGTGTTTTTTTTTCTTTGATGAAGTCAAAGTTTGAAGAACACATTCATCTTTTCCATTAAAATCAGTTTTTCTTCTGATGTCAGCACATCCTGTTCATTTACTGTCTTTCCTATTCAGACTAATTTCATGTGTGTTTGTAAGGAAAAAAAAGAATTTCCAAGCGATCCCAAACTTCTGAGTGCTACAGTAAATGAATCAAAATTTACGATCCAATAATATAATTTTTATGATTCCCCAAAGTGCTATTCTACATAATGATTATGTTTACTTTAGGCACTAAAGTACATTTGATTGAAGAACTTGTGCACAACTTAAGTAGGGTTACAACTTTTACTTAAATGCTGCACAATCTTCAAGCAATAAATCTGATGTATGAGCCTAAAATAAATCATACCCAGTGTTATGTATGCCGATTTTCATTACTGATTTTGTTTCTGATTAAATACCCAGATTTCCGATGCCCATGCTGATGTTACTTTATAGTAAAAACTATGAGTTTTGTAACTGGCAGCACAGTGTGTTACCTTGAAGCATGAAATTTCTCTAACTCAAATATTCCTTGTCCAATCTGCTCCATATTTAACATTTGATAAGTTTCCGACCCTGAACACATCTCTATGACAACATTCAGCAATATTTAGAGCGTCGGAAAGGGGGAACAGGAATTATATATTATACTTTGATGTACTCCTCCACATCCACCTCAAAAGTGGTCTGAATAAACTTCAAACCTTGGTGTTGCTTTAATGTGAAAATCGTGAGTTTTCATCAAACAGTACACCCTGGTGGCATGGTGATTCACTAACAAAGGGGAAGTTGTTGTTAAAGGGCTTGGAAAACTTAAAAAGTTATGAAACTTGGCACACACCCCTCCTGGTGAAAGCTTTCATGTTTATGGGTCTTCCATGCAGGTGAGACAAAATGACTCTATAGCACCACCCACAATACTTCAGTGATGTAGCCCCAGTATCATCTACATGTATGAAAATCAGTAGTCTCATGTGTTGTTCCAAGATATGCAAAAAAGCCTCTTAGAGCCACATCCTAAGCCCAACAGCAAATTTTGAACTTCAGATGCACTTTTTGCAGCATTCTCAGGTCTTGCACTGTAATAAAACCCTCCAAGAGATTTTACTGGATCAACGTGATCTTTGGTCTGTTTGATCTGAGCACCTTTGGGATGCTAAATTGTAAAGCTTTTGAATTTTCATTGACTGGCGTGTGCGTGGCAGCATGGCAAAATTCAACCTGTCCAAAACATCACCTGCTCAATGAGTTCAAGTGTGGAGACATTTACATCCTAACGTTTAGTTACCGCCACCAAGTGGCACCAGGAAATCAGCATTAGGTGTCATCCAGCACGCATGAAAGTTTCATTGTAGGTCCACACATAAGCACATAATCATGATTTTATTTGACTGCTCCCTTGTATTCTCCCCAAGGGGTTGCCACAGGGATTAATCCACATTGGTAATCTGGCAAAGGTTTTGCACCTATAATAATGAAACTAAATATATTTGACTATATTTTTCATTTTATTTCCAAAAAGTTGTGAAAACAAATGAACGCTCACTTTCACGAGCGTTCACAGCTTTCTCATACACAATCTCGTTGACAAACAAGTTCAGAAAAGAGCACATATTAATCTGTACAGTGTACATTATAGGCAAGATCTGAATATGCATTGTTCAGACAGCTTTCCCCTTGCTAGTATTGCTTCATTCATAGGAAAAAAAGTTCAAGAAGGTAAAAACGATGCAGCTGTGATAAATAAAGGCTTTACATGCAAAACAAAAAAGGATTTAGAATGCAATAAATACAACTGACATTAATTTGAGAAAATGTCACCTCTTCAGCAACTTACAATAAGACACCCTTCAAAAGTCATAACATAGAGCTATTACATTGATAAAGTGACAAAACGATAAGAGGACATTTATAATACTGTCTCTTCTTTGTACATGTCAAAGCTTCCACATAAGGCAAGCTTTCAGCTGAAACAAGGGATACGAACATGACATTCTCAGAAAATTATGGGATAAATTTTTAAACCATTTTCATCAAAGTCATAAGAAAATGTGCAACTTTAAATATCGGAGTATCCAAACGAAAAATGAACACTTCACAAATCCACGGCGTCTGTGACCGGCTCTGCGTCCTCCTTGCTGTCCGAGCACTCTGACGGGATGAAGCAGCCCGAGTCTCTGGGGCAGTCACCGTCGTCTTCTTGTTGACTGTGGGAAGATTTGTGCTCCTCCGCATCCCTGATATCATCACCTGCAGTCACAAACCAAATGGAATTAAATCAAATGTCATAATATTCAAATCCGTGCACTCAGAGGAAATGATGCCAAATTTAGATGTGAAAGGCTGACGCCCTTTGACATTTCATTTGATTTACTGATAACATAGCAATAAATTATTTTCAGCACTGAGGATGTGAAACCAGATTATGTGTTGTTGACTGAGTTGTCAAATGGCACCAATACAAGTACGTAAATGTGACCCAGAAAACTGCAACAGAAAGTATGTCAGCTCCTTTAAAATACTTTCAGTTTCCAGTAAACAGTAAAAATAACCCATCATTCTTTCCCATTTTTAAATTCACTGACAGAAGCTACTAATCCGACTAATCTAGTTCAGCTTGATTAAATTACTGGTGTCTAATGTGAGCTTGGCAGGGTCACACTACAGCCGCTGCCATCTGTTTAATCTAACTGTCACCAAAACTAAATCAATTACAGTGCCCTTTAATTTGCCTTTGCACACATCTGTTTAAATTACACTCCATAAGACATCAACAAACTAACAAAACTGGCCAGTGGATGCTGTTCCTTCATCATACTGGAGCACGGTTTTCTTTTCATTCATGCAGGGTTTTCTGATAATCAGCCTTCTGCTTCCAGACTTCAGATTACAGGAACACCTTCTGCCTTTTAAGCACTTTCAATCTGAGTAACAGGAAATCACTGATAAGCCTCTCACAGAGAGCAGGATGCATTTCTATTTACTGCATCTTTGCCTTAGCTTTTACCAGTTTTTCCATTTAACAGAGTAAACTGATTTTATTCTAGGGAAAATGGCACTTATACGGTCCTTTATTTGTGGTAAACATTAACTAGTGCACTTTGTTCTTACACAGTTGTTATTTATTATGATCATTACCTTTTCTTGCTGTTTGCGTGTCCCAAAAATCATTAAAACTATTTGTAACAGGGGAGAAATTACTGTTGTCAGAAAGCTTGGCCAAATGCTTGATTCATGATTGGATACTGAGTACATTATGGAATGCGCTTTAATGTAATTAAACAAATTAGCTCCACAGCCCTAAAGACTTTGATTATGTTGCTATTTGATAACTGGAGAAACTCTTTGTCATCTATACAGGCAGACATAGAAAGAGTTATGTATAACGCTGACTTGATTTACTCAGAATATGTGCTGGAGACACCGTAGTCATGTAGCATGTATTGTCCCATAATAAATGTGCCTTTGGCTGCTCCTTTGTATTCTCCTTAAGGGGTTCTGGATTAATCCGCACTGGTAATTTGGCAAAGGTTTTACGCCAGATGCCCTTCCTGATGCAACCCTCCATAGCGAGAGGGGCTTGTGTCCCCACCTGGAATCAAACCAGGGACCTTTTGCTTGTGGGGTGTATGTGTAAACTACTACACCACAGAGACATCTTACTGTCATAGCCATTAGTGGGTAATATTTCATGTAAATGGTACTAAATAAAGGTGAGAAAGATTCTTTTTTAGCATGTCAAAGATAGAGTAAAATATGTGTAAAAAAATCAATAATGATGCCTCAGGTGGCAACTTCAATAAATGAAATAATCTGGCCACTTGGCAAGGTCACAAAAGTGATTTGATCAGTGCAGACTCAAATGTTAGCATGGCCAAATTTAGAGCAGAAATGAGATATTTATAAATAGATTTTTTTAAGTGAAAAACATCTATTAGATATCACGCAACAAACAATAAATAAACTCTGTGCTCTGGGTTTGGGTTAGTGAACTTGTAGTATTTTAATAGCATTCCACTTAGCGCTAATTACAGATGCAGCTTACTAGCCAAGCTAGCATTAGCTGATACTTTAGCACGCCACCCTCCCGTCTAACTGTGTCTTGAAAAACTCAAAATAGGCATGGGCAAAATGCCAAACTTTAGGTTTCAAAAAAGGACTGCACAAAACATAATACATTGGTGGCTACATCCATCTTTTATATACAGTCTTTGTGAGGACTGGGTATAATGATGTTTGAATGCTGACATTTTATTAATCCAATTTGTTGATAACTACATTTTCTGCTGTGAGCCAGTCATTATAGCAAAATAGAACAATTAAGAATACTAGGCCCTTCATGAGAGGATCTCAGAGTTTATTTTTCAAGAGTGAATTTTTATGACACTGATCACTAACTGTTGCATATTTTTACATGTTTACATTAGCCCCAGTCAACGTGGTTACTCGGTTTGTTTCTGACCTTCTGTGTAGTGGTATTCAGAAGCAGTAAGTAGCTTTTGTCTGTGCTCTGGGTCTTTGACGTTCAGCTCTATCAGGTGTTTCTCCTGCAAGTGCATCAAGGACTCCACTGTTTCATAGCCATTTAGCATCAAGGCAGATGCATACTCCTGAAACAACAACAATTGTATCTTTATTCACATCTCCCATTGTGAATGCAACATTAAAAAAACTTGTGCAAGTGTATAAGTTCACCTTTTAATACATTTAGTCAAGGTGTGAGCACTTACAAGGGTTTCCAAGTTGTTTTAGGCAGATAAATTTATTTAAAACTCCTGGAAAATGAAGTGATTTGTCCCTAAACTAAGTGTGAGTTGATCCCATCCTCACCTGCAGATTCAACCGCTCCAGTAACTCTAACAGTGTTTTAGGTCGAGGTCTTTTGCACAGCTTCTGCTGTCTGATCTTGGGAGCTTCCTCTTCTTCTTCTTTCTCCAACAAAACATCGACATAGATGAATTTGAAGTTGCCTACTTTGTTGTTCAGCATACCTGTCCAGATACCCATTGGGGGCTTGCTGATAATGTTGATGATGTCACCAACCTAAGAAAAAATGACAATAATTGCATAAATTATTCACTTTGAGTTCAACTGGTATGTCTGGCTTTCCTTTTTCACATCAGATTTGTGTTGTTAGTTTTATCTGCTAAAAGAATCTTTTCCACTGTGGTCTTGTGTACAGTGTTAAGGGTTACCTTGAGTTTTAGTGAGTCTGTGTCATACGGGCTAGGAACAAAGTCTGTGTGGACTCGAGCTCGGCCACAGAACTGTCCCTGATACGAGCCGTCCTCCTCCAGCCTGAGACTGTCTCTCTGACCAGAGCCATTGGACTCACTGGTCACACCACCTGAACCCACAAACACAGCAAAACACAGCAGGATGACACACTTCTGCTTATTTAAGGACACTACAAGTTAAAATCATATATTTATTCATTACATGGGCTGAAGCCACTCTTCAGTTCTGCCTCGCTGTGTTTGCATTATGAGCAGATACTTACTGGAGGAGCTCTGGCCACTGTAAAGACTCTCTAAGGAATTGCTTGTCTTTGTAGAGTTTTTCTCAGCCGGGGGGCTGCTTTCTGTCTCTGCGTCTGGCTCTTTGTCTGTGTCTTCACCCTAAGGAAAAAACAAAAAACAACAAAATAAAGATTTGCAGTTTTAAATTAAAGGAATTTTACATATATAGATAAACCCTGGATTCAAATGAGTCCACAGAAAAGTGGAGGTGAGGATGTAGTCTGTGAAAGTTCCAAAAGCTAATCAGATCATCTTATCCTTTAATCTGTGGTTCAGTAATAAACAAAACACTTTTCGCTGTAGATGACAGTGAACAGTCATTTAAACATTGCCAGCAGCAGCGTCATATTTGAGGATGTGGTTTAAAGGAGATGAAGGTGATACAGTTCTTGAGAAAAACAGCACAGGTTTGCAGTAAGTGAGGTCCATGGCCTGAGCTGTGTTGTGCGTCAAGGGGATTTTTGATCATTTGTGCACAAATAAAACAATAATAGACACCTGAACTAGTTATGTCTGTATGTATAAATGATCAAAGGCTTCATCGGCATGCTCAAATTAGTCTCTGTAAATGTATGTGTAGTGAGTGTGTCCAATTTCTAGTGACTAACCATCTCCTCAGACAAAGACTTGTGAGGTTTTTTGCCCATTTTTCTGCGCATGGTCAGTGAAATCTCTTTCATCTTCTTCCGGAGTCCAGCTGAGTGGTGTGGGTCTAAACTTTCAGAATCTTCTGTGAGCTGTGGAAAGGAAATTGGTTTAGTGCAAAATGAAATGTGGCCTAAAAACAAAAACCTCCAAAAACCAAAAATAATTTAAAAAAATGTGCTTTTTATTTCTATTCTATAAACTTACAGTAAAATGCATCACTACCAGTAAATATTTGTATTATTTAATATTCCTATCTGTGCAAATATCCAGCACTCTTACACATCCTTTGCACCTGTAGTGACCATTTTTGTTATTACTACTAAATTCATTTTTGCTGATATTATGTAGACAAATGGACAAACAAGCACATCTACAAACCATAGCTGTTCCATTTTCCTGTAGTTTGGCATGTGATGAGTGATGTTTGAGACCCTCAAACTTGCCTAAACTTATGGAGCGCTGTGGGGAAGATTAAAAGACAAAGAAAAGAGATGTCATAAAAGATGACTGGCACAGCACAGAAATGGTTTGAATCACATACTCTGCAATTGTCTGAAGTCTCAGTGACCTCAGATTTCACAATGTTCCCTTTTTACGTAAAAGAATCTTGAGTAAAAAGCAAAGCGTGTACTCAATGAGAGCTTGTACAATCTGTGGAACATTTGTGGTCATATGTTTTAAAAGCTTAAACAAGTACAGAAGTACATCGATAAGACTAGTGTGCCCTCACAGCACTGGTGACATGACAGGTCATAGTTGCTCTGGTTCAGTTTTAATTCTTTCCGTTTTTTCCCCCCTCCAGTTTTTCATAAAACTAATAGTCATTCTAATCTCCCAAGCCTCCATCATCTCCCCATCAAAGCACCAAAATAATCATATAAATGAATAATCCCTGGAAATCCTGGTTAAATATGAGCGCCATACTCCTAGACAGCCCTCTGCAGATTGATTTAATGCAGCGATGAATGCACTGACAGAAAATACACATGCAGAATTCAAGGTTTTATTTAACCTGACCTCAGTTTGTCTATTACATTTTGAAAAAGAACTGTGATATATTCTGCAAAATGTCACCCACCCTTAATGGCTGTATTTCATTCTCACCTTTAACTAAAAGGCTTTGTATTGTTAATTGCTTATTTAGATGGCAGATTTGTACAGATTTCTAATTGCCCCTTGTAGAGTCACTGTCAAAAGTAACGTTTAGACATCTAAGTTTTGCACAGACTGTAATTTCTTGCTTCACTTGCTCCTACAGTTCACTCACATTTATTTTTCACTTACCTTTGGCTTGCTCCTTGCTTTGTCTGACACATTAGAAGCTGTCCTGTGTAACATTTTCTGCCTTTCTAAGGTGTTAGCCTGATCTTAATCCTTTGCTCTTTTCTTTGCTTTACTCCCCTGACAGAGAAGTGTTAACTGAGACTGAAATTGTCTGTCTGATGGGCTGACTGGCCCACTTCCTCAGAACATACAGGATGTGAGGCAACTGACATTATGTCTTTCATTGCAGTATTGCTCTGAAAGGGAAAAATACAAATGCTTATGTGTGCATTTTGTGGCCTGCTCAACGAAACAACGAGAACCACTTCCAGGAATAGCTGCACTTTGGTTTTATAAATGTGGTATTTGTTTTTCATAACATAAGAGAGAAGACAGCGAGGACGATTGTATGTCATACCTGCTACTGGTCTTTCAGTGCTGTTGCTGATCTGGACAGAGCTGTTCCGTAATTTTACCTAAGTATAACACAATCACACATACGTAGCTACTGCAGTGAGTCATTATTCTATAAGCCTAAAGACTTCACAGTACAACCTGTTTTATTTAGTTTAGGGATTAAAAAAAGGAACGTTAACTCTGATTCAAATCAATTCTTTTTTCAGTATCCCACAAATTTTCCCTTTAACAGCAATGGGGAACTTGGTTGTGGTAAATAATGCCAGAGTAATTATTCTTATGCCTTCATTTCTTAATGTGGGGATGAACACTTTTGAGGAAGTGCTGATTTATGACAGCGGAACCGCTGTAAGTGGCAACTTTACTGTGTCGAAATACATTCCGGACTTTGCTCTCAATATGGAAGTCAATTTTTTTCATTATATCCTGTCTTGGAAACACTCACAACCACCTTTCATTTTTCCTTCATAATAAAGATAAAAGTGATAAAGTAATTATATTCCTACAAACTCAAAACATTTCTGAGAATGTGAGGGAGTTTTTAACCACCACAGGATTTCACCTTGCCATCAGTAAACATTCTCATGTTGCCATGTTGGGGATTTGTCACTGTTTTTGCAGTGCGGGCGGCTTTCAGTTGTAGAAAAGGGAATTCTGCACACAAAACCTTGGTCTAATCCTACAGCTTGCAATCAGCCATAAACTCCTGTCAACCCAGATTAAGGTTTCTAGTCTATTACTTCAGAGGTTTCTCCCTGGAGAGATAGTTGTTCATCTGTAGTGGAGTGCAGAATAAGATGATTTATGGAAAGCTACCTCATCTTTGCTGAAATAGTTTTATAACACAAAAAGAGGCTCAAGAGGGTGCTTTTTCTGATGTATGTCACATTCAGCACTCCAGTGTTTGCGTCATAGTGCTGATCTTAACTGTTGGATGTGTTACTTTCATAACACACAGTATATTACTATAGAATATCAGATGAAATGACTGCATGGTGCCACAACAAAAGGTAAGTCAATTCAAAGGAGGACTTTTTTAATCATTGCATTGTGTTTGTCCACAGTCAGTGCCACAGTAAAATTATATCACTGCAGAGAAAGGGGGCATATTGAGGCAAGTCATCTGGGGTATACACTTTCTCTCACAACATTCAGATTCTCTGTTAGAAGGACTGCTACAAGAGATCTATCCTGTCCCAGGCAACAGCTCTTTACAACATCTCACCTCTGACCAACCGAGAGCACTTTGGTTTCTGTTGAGTTTCCAGTTCTGTTAACCCCTCACTTCAGCCAACTGAAATGCACTTTCTGTTTCCAATGTACACATCCTGTCTCTATTGGCCTTAAAGTTATTCATATTGTCTTTTTGTCTATGTACATTGTGTACTTTCTATAATTTAGTATCTTAGATTCTTCTTCTTCTTTTGGCTGCTCCCATTAGGGGTTGCCACAGCGGATCATTGTTACGAATCCGCATATTTGATTTGGCAAAGTTTTTACACCGGATGCCCTTCCTGATGCAACCTTCCCCATTTACCCAGGCTTGGGACCGCCACTAGGAGTACACTGTCTTGTGGGCCCCTGTGGCTGGGTTAATTTAGTAGCTTAGATTACTGTTGGATATTTCAGATTTTCTCATGTAGTCTTCCTTTCTATTATAGTATGTCTTGGTATATTCTTTTGTATCTTATTTGTGTATTATTTGTATATTGCATATTATTGACCGTTGCCAAGATGGCGGAGGTATACGTTTTCTTCAGCGTTGGTTTGTCTGTTTGTTTGTTTGTGTGCATAACTCAAAAACTTATGAACGGATTTAGCTGAAAATATATTTTTATTATTTATCATTATTTTATTATTATTAATTATTATTAATAGATTTTTATGGATGGATTTGGAAGAATCGGGTGATGGGATCATGACTTTGTAATTTAAATGCAACCGCAAAGTCCCCACATATCATGACTATGACAAAGTGTGTGTGTGTGTGTGCAAAGGCTCGAGCTGCTTGGCGGAGGTCTGCGCTGAGTGCTTTTTTAATGTGTATATTGTTTTACTTTTGCTGATATGACATATGATGTTTATATTGCATGTACACGTTGTTGTTTACTTGCTGCTGTAACACATGAGTTTCCTATCAATCAATCTATCTGTCTATCTATCTGTCTATCTATCTATCTATCTAGCGCGTCTGTGGGAATATATAATATTTGCCCATTGCTCGCAATCTTCCCTCTAGTTCAGGTGCTCAGTGGGGTTGAAGTAAGGGCTCCAGTGGGCCTGTCAAGTTCTTCCATACCAAACCCATGCTTGTACGGACCTTGCTTTGTGCACTGGGGCATATTTGTGCTGGAACAGAAAAGGGCCTTATCCAAACTGTTCCCACAAAGTTGGAAGCATAAAATTGTCCAAAATGTCTTGTTAAGCAGAAGCATTAAGATTTCACATCGCCCAGACCAACCCCAGAAAAACATTCCCACAGCATTGTCCCGTCTCTACTCAACTTTTGTCATGACCTCAGTTTCCTGGCCAGCCTGTTTGGCTCTCCCCTGCCTATTGCTCTCTAGGAAGGTGTGGCGGTCTACCCAGATTACCACCTCGTCTCACCCAGAGACCGGATCGTTGCACCTGCCGCTCATCAGCTGGCAGTCTGGGGAGCAGGTCTTAAGCTCTGTGGCGAGTGCTGCTCATCGCCAGTCCGTCCTCGGAGAAGTGAGAGAAAAGGAGAGCGAGTTTTCCTGCGCTG
>VUQH01031458.1:0-20716 GCA_015106775.1 Etroplus canarensis
AGATAGATAGAGAGATAGATAGATAGATAGATAGATAGATAGATAGATAGATAGATAGATAGATAGATAGATAGATAGATAGATAGATAGATAGATAGATAGATAGATAAGCTTTAACCCAGAAGACAGGAATATGCACAGACTTCTGTCAAATAAGGTAGCAAAGGCTCATTTCCTATACTCTACACAGCATTCATGTTTACAGCCGTGCACATTCACCCCCAAAAGGCTCATTCTGAGCCAGGAAAAACCCTGATGTATGCTGCTAGAAATCTGCAAAGCAGTCCCATAATAACAATGCTGGCAAACCTATAAATGCTGCATTCACGTCAAAAGGAAGGAACATATTTGTATTTTTCCAGCTTATAAAGCAGGCATGAAAGTCATACAGGGTAACTCTGGCCAGCACTTGGATGTGTTTTTTCCTACAACTGTGATGTATTCATCTTGACTTTACACAGAATTGAAATGAGTGAAAAGCAAAACAGGTTAAATCTGTAAAAATATACATAAGCCCTAATTTTGTTATTATTAAAGTTAGGAGCTTACAATTTGTAAAACAGTACCATAAATAACCTGTCTTTGCTTTGACGCTCGAGCTTGTGAACTCGCCCACCGTGTTATAATTCCCATGTATTTTGGGGTAAACAGCACTGCACTTGGTTTTGACACTGCTGCAGGCGATGACCGTGATTTTAAAGTGACATGATGAGTGAGACCAATTAAAACCGGGGTCAAAAGTGAAGATCAGAGGGTGTGTCACTAAATACGCCACTTCAAACAAAGCACCACATTCTTTGCAAGGACTGCAATGGCTGCAAAGGCAGCAAATCTGACCTGAAATATTTACCTTCACCAAATGTAGAAAGATGGAGAGAAAAAAGAAAACCTTGAAAAGTACCGAAAGTCAAACAAACATACATTATGTTGTTATAGTTGTAGATTGTCCTCCCTAGGCATGCTTGTGAACAGTCTGTATATATATCGAGTCTAGTCTGTAACTATAATTCACCCCTAAGAGAAATCTAATAACCTGTATATATGTTGTATATTGTGCAGGTTTCTCATAAAAGCATCGCTCACTGGGATAAGCTTTAATAGCTGTTATTTATATTTCGACTGGGCAGGTTTATTCTGTGCGTCTACAGAAATCATTACACTTCCCCTTGGGAAAGGCTGTAGCAACGCGTGGTTCACCCTGGCAGATGACTCAGCGATAATATGCTTCCCCTTTATCGGTTTTTCCTTTCGTGTTATTGGTCACCTTCCACAGAGGTCATTAAAAAACAACTAAGGGAGACGGACAGAAGCCACATGCTAGGGTTTCTTTAGAGTATAACGAGGAACAACTCTTAATTATTGAATCCACACAAAGAGAAGCCAAAGGAACGAAGCACTAAAGAGGGATTATTTTACCGATTTAATTTCAGCTTAAGGGTGTGTGAGGTTTATTGAAAGAAAAAACTTAACACTTCTGGCTCCACTGTTGAGGAAATGAAAAGCCTTTGTGATGATATCAGGAAATACTACCAGAGACTTTCAGCTGAACTGGGGATATCCAGATGGCAGACTGACATCCTGCAGCTTTAACTGAAGTGGGGATGGTACATTTATATGTTTGTCCAACTACTCCTCATTCCACAATTCTCTGGTCCCCTCCAAACATGCTGAGGATGTCAGTGGACTACCCTTGGCATGATGATGCCAAAGTCCAGAGGTCTGTTTTGAGGCAGGATTTGGGCTTATCCAGATAACTTCAGGTTTAACCCCAGCAGTTCACTTTTTACCAGGTTACATCGCCATAGTAGCTTATGCTGGAGACCTAACCTAGGCCCTGTACTACGAAGCAAGTTCAACATACCCAAGATACTTGACATTTATTTCTAATCATCTATTACACTGGGTGGACTGCTTCACAGAGCTTACTAGAATATAAAATATACCATCTTTCACTTTCACAGAGCATAAAGGAGCAGATAGTTTGGCAGATTTGGAAGATGAAAGACAATGACGATATGGATAAATGACAAAAGAAATGACTGAGAACAGAAACTAGAGCAAAAAACCATGACTTAGCTCTAGCAGACCATCCTTTCTCCTGGAATTCCCAACCCTACTGCATTGCTCCTCTTATCGCTTCCTCTTCCCCTTCCTGCCCTTTACACAAAATATAGTCATGCGAAAAAGTATGTCCCCGTTGCTTACACAAGAATTAGAAGAATTGATTAACTGCTAATCAGAAACTGTGACTACCTTGGTAAAAGTAGAAGTTTTGGCAGTTTGCTGGTCTGGAGCATTCAGGTGTGTGTTAACACAGTGTCACAATCTTCTCAGGAGTGGACATCCCAGCAAATTCACTCCAAGGTCAGATTTTGAAATGCTCAGAGAATTGCAACAAACCTAAGAGCTACATCTCAGACTCTACAGGCCTCAGTTAGCCTGCTAAATATTATGTTTTGTGACAGTAAAATTAGAAAATGACTGAATGAGAATGGCTTGGTTGGAAGTATCGCCGGGAAAAAGCCTCTTCTCTCTGTAATGAACATGGCAATATAGCTTAGGTTTGTGAAGTTGCTTCTGAACAAACCACAAGACTTCTGGAACAGTGTCCTTTGGACAGAGGACACCAGTGTGGAGATTTGGTCACAATGCGCAGTGCCACATTTGATGAAAACCAAACACAGCATATCGGCACAAACACCTCATGTCTACTGTCAAGCATGGTGGTGGATGGGTGATAATTTGAGCTTGTTTTGTAGCCACAGAATCTGGGCATCTTGTTGTCATTGCATCTACTATGAACTCCTCTGTATACCAAAGTTTTCTAGAGTCAAATGTGAAGCCATCTGTCCGACAGCTAAAGCTTGGCTGACATTGGGTCATGCAAAAGAACAATGATCCAAAGCACACCAGTCCACACCTCAACCTGCTTGAATTGCTATGGTGGGACCTTAAGAGAGCTGTGCATAAATGAATGCCCGCCAACCCCAACGAACTGAAGCAACATCTAAAGGCAAATGGGCCAAAATTCCTTCAAAATAAAAGTCTTATTAAAAAAAGTTACTTCAAGTTATTGCTGCTAAAGGTGGTTACACAAGCTACTGAATCATTCTGCAAAAACTCTCTTTTTCACATGACTGTAGCTCAACAAAAGAACAGCACAAAAACCAAAAACGGCTCAATATACATTACAGAGAACAAAAAGCCAGTGACAGTTTTGTTGAAGCGAATTAACTCTGCCTGTGAGTTCCTTTGCAAATAAAGCTCTTAAGCACCACATTATAGTGCCTGTTTATATAACAGCACAAGCATGTGGCTGTATGAGCAATGGCACCTGTCAAACACTAAATGTACAGGTACAAACACACATGCACCTCCATGACATGCATACAAAAGCTTGCAACTTTGTAAAAGGTTATTTCTGTCTCTTTCCATAGATTTGTCACACACCTTTTTCATGCATAGATACACAATATCCTAAACAGCTGTTAAGGTTTCCTTCAAAACTCATTAGGCAAGGCAGGCCCTATTCCACTGCAAGTTAAAAAAGATTTGATGGGAGTGGGTGTAATCTCCATTTTAATAGCAAAAGTAATAAGTATAATGGATCCTTGATGGGCTTTCAGAAGTAAAATGAGAATTAAATAAGGCTCTCACCACAGTTAAACATGCTTTCTATTAAAAACAGAATTGGAAAGGCAAAATACCATAGAGTGTTTACATCAAAGAAAAATTATATAAAAAATATATACAGGATATTATATAAAGGACATTAGTACAGTTTCAGAGCTAAAGTAGCTCCAACTGTTATAAATCAGTGCTAAACAGAAAACCATCAATTTAGAAGCAGTTTGATCTGGAGAAAAAAAAATCTCCCTGTAGTTTGTCTCAGATTTGTGATGTAGAGAAGCAAAAGCCTTTATTACTATATTTTGTTTTAAAACTTGAAGCCAAAGCAGTCTCAGGTGACCTAAAAGGTCAGGAGGGTTTGTAACCCTGAAGATGATCAGAGTATTTATAATATCAGAAGTATTTTGCTCTTAAAACATTCATAGGCCTGCAGTATATAAACATAAATAAAGGACTTTTTCTGAAACAATCCTTTCACATGCAAAGACAAAAAAATCAAACTATTACTTACATACAACAGGAAGAGCCCAGGCTCCAGGAGTGGCAGACAACTGCCTGGACCAGTTGAGGTTAAGGAAAAGAGAAGAGAGAATGGAGAGCATCACAATCACTTCTTTCGTCTTATTAAATAAAAAATGTTAATTTTGTAAATTATGGATCCCATTGCAGTCAAGACAATAAAGAAGGCATGCTTTGCTCTGATGGATTGCTAGCTCAAGACTGAGGAATCTCTCCTGGTTTCTTAATGAGATCCGCCCTTTCCTTGTCACATCTGGTTTCAAAACACCCAGATGGCAATGGGGAAACCACTGAACCTTCACAACAGAATTTAGCTAACCAATGGGTGATGTCATAGAGCTATGTGTACCTTTTATAGAAATTTTCATGTGACTTTCATTACTAAGAGAAGATTGTTCACATCAGCTCCGATTTATCCATCCATTTTCTCAGCTGCGAGCTGGAGCCTGTTGCAGCTGCCGCAGGGAAAGCAGTACACCCCGGACAGGTAACCAGTTCATTTAGTGCCAACACATAGAGGCAGACAATCATTCAAGCTCACATTCACACCTACGATCAATTAAGAATCACCAGTTAATCTAACGACTGTTGGACTGTTGTAGGAAGCTAGAGTACCCAGAGAGAACCCATGCAGTCACAGGGCGAAGATGAAAACTCCCAATCACTCAAAAATAATGAATCAGAAGTTGTTAGTGGCTGATTAAATAGAAATAAGGTTTAATTACTTATAAGTTTAAGTTTTTCAAAATTGGTACAAGGTAACTGAGATGAATCCAAATGTAAAATGATTAATTACACTGAAGTTCCCGGCTTAATAAGGCACAATTAACCAAGCCATAAAAAGGGCAGTGGTTAGCACTGTCACCTCAAGGCAAGAGGTGTGGGGAGCTTGGATGTTATCCCTGCACTCCCATGTACCGTGTACTCTGTCTTCCTCTTACAATGTATTTTATTTAGCTGGTCTTCTTAACTGGCCAAGAAATGTGAACAAGAAAGGTGGTCTGTCTCTTTGTGTCAGCCCTGTGATAGACTGCCCCCCCCCCCCCAAAGTGCCCCACAGGTGTGGAATATGAAATACAATATTTTTGCTGTCAGGGAAAGTCGGGAAGCTTCAGTTAAGGTGACTCTTTTTACTCTCAGCCTTACCTTGAGAGACCAGGTTTGGCTCATAGAAATCTGTACTCATACATGTGCATTCAGAAATATTAAAGAATTTAATGCCGAAGAAAGGTACTGTTTGTTGCAAAGCAACATATTGCGCTCACCCTACGCTGGAGTGGATTTTATGATTGCAATTCAATAGTGCACTCAGATAGGAAATCATTGACATTCACGCACCTGGTCTGCCACCTGTCACTGCTGGCAGCTGAACGAGAAGCTCAATCACACATCTGTTTACACTGTTGGAGACACTGCATACGGAGACGAAGGACATAAACCTGAAGTGATATTAGTATCCATGCTGAGGCTTGTGTTTGTGTTTCGCCTAATTTGCTGCTTTATTGTAAAAAAGAAAATAAATCACGAAGCCCCTTTAAACAGCCTGAAGAAAAGATAATGCAGCATTACAAAACCATTTAAAGGTAATTTTATCAATAAAGTCATGAATGTACAACGCATAAGCACAAAACAAGGAAACACACCAGGTTACACAGGTTCACATCTTTGTGCAATAGAACCCTTCACAATGCACAGTAAAACACGAAATCATTTAGTAATAAATAAATAAAAGCACATACTGTATATACATGGTACTAAAATCACATCAAAATACTGCCACTGCCTTACAATCCTATCACACTGTAACAGAAATTAAACCAATTCATCTGTTATAGTGTCTGTAAAACCATCAGGAGACACCTAAAGCATTGGCACATTCATTACAAAAAATGCTGAGGAGAAACAGTATGTAAATGCTAGCTGAATATTCAAGTTTAAGAGTTCAGCACAAAGCACAAGAGCATTAATAAGGCAACTTCTTTTCTGTTCTGGGCACTTGAAAGGATATTAATATTGGGACATTTTCCACCCTGTAAGGCTTCGAGGACTGTTTTTATGAAGTTAAAGAAAGATAGATAAAAATGATAAAATGAAAAACAGCATTTCTTTGTATTCAGATCTACGGAACTGAACTTTAAGCCCGGTAGTGCTTTCATCATGCTCTTACAAAAACCCCACTAAGCACAAAGTAAAGATTGAGCTGATAGGTCACTTTGTTTGCAATAATTGTTCAAAAACCAGGGGCAACAGGCACTGTGAAATGAACACTGACTCTACAGTAGAATTGCCACAGCATAATGACACCACTGGCGAACCTCCCTTTCACTAAGCAGTGCTGTCTGTCACTGGTACAAAATCTGGACAACCAAAACAGATATTGCTTTACTCATTAGCAAGTGGCTGCTCTCCCCAGTTATCTGAAAAAGTGGATGCAATCCAGTCTCTGTGACATGAAGTTGTCTTTGCCAATTTAAATGAACATGGTGCTAAATGAAATGCTGAAGGATCACCACACTCATTACAATTTATCCTGAGGAGATAATTAATGTTTGTGCCAAAAATCACAACAATCCATCCAATGTTTGTTAAGACATTTCACTTAAAATCACAAATGTCAAATAGGATTTATCCTCTAGGGCTCACAGATGTCTTTAGAAATATGTGATGGAAATCTATCCAACAATTTTGACTATCAGTCATCATTATCACTGAATAAACAGTGGATACACCTCATCTATCTCCATTTGTGAAAATGCTGAGATAATACGCTATATGGACAAAAGTATCGGGTCACCTACAGTAACAATTACACCTACAGGGGCTGTTATGACACCCCATTCTAAATCCATAGGCACTAATATGGAGTTGGTCCACGCTTCACAGCCATAACAGCTTCCTTTCTTCTGGGAAGACGTCTACAAGATTTTCCCATTTATCTAGTATTTCTGAGGTCAGACATTGTTGTCGGACGAGAGGGCTCTGCTCTCAAGCTCTGTTCTAGTTCATCCTAAAGGTGTTTGATGGGGTTGAGGTCAGGACTCTACGTGGGCCAGTCAAGTTCAGTCATACTGAAACAGAAATGAGCCTTCTCCAAAATGTTCTCTCAAAGTTAGAACCATGGAATTGTCCAAAATATCTCGGTAAGCTGAAGAATTTAGATATTTCTTCACCTTAAATAAGGGGCCCAGGCCAACCCCAGAAAAAAAAAACCCATAGTATCATCTCTCCTCCACCAAACTTTTACTATTGGCACGATGTAGTCAGGCAGGTTATGTCTGAGGGAGTCCGGGAATCTTTCTCTTCTTTCCTTTCTTCTCTTTTAATGTAAACAACTTTGTTTTTAATAAACAACATTTACTTACTTACTTACAATGGGACTGAATGAAACCTGACCTGAACAATTCAGAGGTGCAGCCCAATACTTTTGTCCATATAGTGTATTTCAGTGGCCAAGCTAAACACTGACTTGTGGTTGAAATGGTTTGGGTCAGCATGTTTTTACATTTTGCAGGAAAAATTCTCAAGTGTTTGAAAGCTTATTTCTCATTTTTACTCCCTGATAAAACTGACACATTAGCGCAGCTGCAACATCTTTACTAAAACCATATCTGTGCTTACTGTTTTTAACAAGGAAAACACGCTTGAGATAAAAAGAAATAAATGATAGCTGGAGGCAGCAAGTCTCCAAAACACGGGACTGATGCTGTCGAATCTCATCTTTCATTTCTAATGTTCTGTGCTCTGCATTACTCTCGGCTAGTAAATAAACAGCACCTGTCTGATGAATGAAAGAGGGACAGTTTACTCCACGGCAAGACAATCACCCACTTGAGGGATGCAGGCTGATGTTTCACTGATATGGAGTATATACCTTTTCTCCCTCGGTGGAAAAAATAATAAATATAGAGCTTGAGTGGCGAGATATGTGGGACCTGACAAAGGTAGTGAGGGAAAGACAGTAAAAAGCAGAGATGGGGAAAGGGGGAAAGCTGTGGCTGCAGGGGACGTGACAGTCAATATATGGCCACACACAAAGAAAATGGAAAAAAGGAACATTGAACACCCAGTGGTGGCTTGAGCTAAGGTGCATGACAATTGAAACAGTCTGTATCGCTCTCTGTGCTGCTAGACAAAAAAAGACCCAAAAAAAACTTTCAACAGTACAAAAAAGCTTGCCAAAAAACAAGTGTAAAAAACAGAAATGCTTTCTTAAGGAGGCCTGATCCAGCACGGATGCTGACGTTTTTTTGAATGTCTTTCACGGAGAGGCTTTTTAGAGTTTGAAATGTATCAACATTCAGAGGTACACAATAGTTTCCTCCCTGGCCTCCTCCCCTCCACTGTCAGTCTCCAAGGAGGACAGCGCACTTAGGTCTAGCTGAGGGTTGCTGGGATGTTGGAGCGCCGGATACGGGTCGGCTCCGCTTGCTGCTGAAGACCAGGTCTCCACGTTGTAGCTGTGATCTGAGTGGGCACAAAGAGGAAAAAAACATTAACATTCTTCATAAAAGAAATACAGTTACTCACACTGAAAATACCGAAAACAGTAAGACTTCATCATGTAGTCACCACTGATAAATAAAGCCCATGAGCTCAGTTTAATTGTTTAGCCCTCTTCTCTAATCACTAACATCATATACATCAAGTGCTGCTGAGCTCGCTGCTACCTCCTGCACCAAGTCTGAAAAAAAAAAAGAATTTCAAGCTATGCAACATACTCCCTCAACTCAAGTGTGACACTTTTTATCAGTATCTTTCTCAAAATGATCAATTGTCAGGATTCAGTGACGTCAGCCTCCTCACAAGTGATGGTGGGAGGGAGCAGAAATGATGAATGAAGTTACTAACGTCCACGCACTGGCAAACATGTGGTCTGCTGAAGTGTTTTCAGAGCAAAATATTATCTCCCTACCTGCCTGTGGGATGCTGTTCTCATGATGAGCTGTGTTCTTCTCAAGTATCAATAACATTAGTACTCAGTTTCAATAAGGCCTGCAAGAGGCTATGTTCTTGTAGCGGGTAACTCCCACTCTCTGTGCTATGCTTGCTTTCTTTTTGCATTTGGGTGCTGTCTAGCACTAGGGCAGGTGTGCTGTCATGGTAACAGATGGCGTGAACTATAAATTGCCTCATTGTGTCCCTGTAGGAAAGTGTCTGTTTGATTAATTATATAAGAGTCTGTCAGGGTAGCTCTGGTAGCCACCATATAGGCTGGGCCTCTGCTAGAGGAGACATCAAAGATAAAAAACACTCAATCTGTGTCATGGAGTTTCATCCATTAAGTAATAACATTTAAGCATTAATGATAATGTGAACAAAACAGATGGCACATGCATGCCATTTACAGAAAGCGTCAATACATTTATTGCATAACAACTGAATTAACCTAACCCGTGTTAGGTTGGATTACTTATACTCAAGAGGTTAATTGGTGATTTTAAATTGGCCATACATGGGAGCGTGAATGACTGCCTGTCTCTCTGTATTAGCCCTGCGATAAACAGCTGGCATAGGCTCGAACTCCCATGTGACCCTGAACTGGATACATGGTTACGAAAATGGATGGACAGGTGGATGGATGGATGGATGGATGGACATATGAAGTGTAACAAATTAAATGCTATTACAGAATGGTGTTATTTTCTATCCATCTATCCACATTGGAAGAATTGTGTAAATGTAGTTCCATATTAATTAGTGTCAATTAAACAATTAAAAGATGAACTCCCCATGTGTGATTTGAGGTGACACTGCCCTGTCAAAAATCAAATACTACAAAAGTTAAGTGCTCATTCTACATGAAAGTAGCACACAGAAAGAAGTATCCACTTTAACAACTCAAGAAGGACAACATGACATAGCATGAAAACCCACAGATATACTATGGTCCATATGTTTTTGGACAATGACAAAGTTATATGTAATTTATACATGGTTCCCCATTTTCAGGGACTCAAACTTAATGGGACAAACTAATTTTATATGTAAGGATTATTTTTAATACTTGGATGAAAATCCTTTGAGGGCAATGATTGCCTGAAGTCAAGAACTTAAGGACATCACTAAATGCTGTGTTTCCTCCCTTCAGATGCTCTGGCAGGCCTTTACTAAAGCTGCCTTCAGTTGCTGCTTGTTTGTGGGTCTCTCTGCCTTCAATTTTGTTTTCAGTAAATGAAAAGCTGCTCTGTTGGGTTGAGATCAGAGAGATAAAAATCTCATTTCCTTGCCTTGGGAAAATCTTGGTTTCCTTTTACAGTATGTTTTGAGTCATTATTCTTATGCATTGCGAAGCACCGACCAATCAGTTTTGCAGCATTTGGTTGACTCTGAGCATATAGTCCTGCACACTTCAGAATTCATCCTGGTACTTCTATCAAAAGTCACATCATCAATAAACACTAGTGACCCAGTTCCACTGGCAGCCATACATGCCCATGCAATAGCACTGCCTTCACTATGTTTGACAGATCATGTGGTATGCTGCGGATCATGAACTGTTGCTTTTCTCTTTCCGTCATTCTGGTACAAGCTCATCCTGGCTTCATCTCTCCAAAGACCTTTTTTACAGAACTGGGCAGGCGCTTTTAGATCTTTTCTGGTAAAATCTAATCTGATCTTCCTATTCTTGAGTTTATCCAGTAGTTGCAGACTTGGACAATGATACACCTACCTCCTTGAAAGTGTGCTTGACTTGACTAGATGTTGTGAAGTTTTTTGCTTAACTAAGGAAAAAAATTCTGCAATCATCTACTTCAAAGTTGTCTTCTGTATTCTTCCAGGCCTTTTGGTGTTGCTGAACTGGCCAGTGCATTCCTTCTATTTAAGAATTACTGATTTCTTCTTAAAATTTTTCTTATCATTGTGATAGCTTTATTTGGTTTTTTAGCCTAGTAATGACTTTGTTCCCTTGGACATCTCTTTGGCTCTCATATTGAGGGTTTCAGTGAACAGCTGTCAAATGCAAGTTTAACACTTGGAATCAACTAAAGATCTTTTGTCTGCTTAGTTTGTCATGAAATAATGAGGAAACAGGCCTCAGCTGGCTTGCTTGTCAGTCAATTGTCCAACTACTTCTGAGCTTTGGAAAATGGAGGACTGTGTATAAAAATAGCTGTAATTCCTAAAAAACTATGGAAATTCTTTTTGTTAAAATCCCTGAATTTAAACTCAGTCTGCACTCCCATATTGATCCCATATTGATTGTTTCATTTAAAATCCAGCCAATTTTGTACAATTAAGTAATATTAAGTGAATGGGCTCTGTGTAGATGGGCTCTGGTTAGACTAAAAATGTTAAGCTAGTTAAAGCTAAGGTCACAAACATGTTTTTTTAAAATATTTAAAACCAAGGAAAATCTCCTTCACTCTGAATGCCTCATAAACATTCTCACACCCCTTGAAGCACAGATATATTGCATTAGATTCTATTTTTATATTGTGTTATGTCTATTATTTTTATTGTTGGTTGGTGAGACAGACACACAAAAAACTGACCTATTCAAACGTTACTGCGCATTGCGATGCTTTGGCACAAAGTTACAAAGCAGGTTTTTGATTCCTGCAGGATATTGCACAAGGTTTGAATGCATCTACAATACTGGAAAGTGCAGCAGTTTCGGCTTTCTTTTCTTCCTCAGCCTCCTCACAAAGCTCTGTATAAAAGGTGAGCGACAAAAACCCGATACAACTCATCAGATGAAGCATCACTTCAGAGAATTCCATCCAACTGGTTCTCCAAGATTACATTGTACCAGAACGAATTATAGAAATCCACTGAATTAAACAGGGTGTGTGTATGATGGTATGCATGAGAAGAAATGTTCACATGCACAGGTGAGGATGAGAAAGGAGATCATATTTTGATCCATGTGACTGACAGCACAATGGAGAATTTGCATTTGAAAGAGATTCCTTTTCTTTTCACATGAAGAAAAAAAAAGATACCATGTTCCTCCACATACCAGGCAGTGTGTGACCCAGAAAAAGATCGCACGAGAGCTCTTGAAATCTGCGCATAAACTATGAAAATGACTTCTCACAGAGGTATAAATCGAACAGGAAATTATGCGGAGATTGCGGATTTTATGAGCTGTTGAGGAGTATTTCACTGCAGGCCTTTCTGGGACCCACTGAAGAATGCCTTGTGGTTACATATCAGCTGTAACATGCCCTGCGTTGCAGGCTGCAGCCAAATATCCACCCCAGGCTTGTTAACAAGTGACTCAGGTTTCACTGGGGCTCGTGTGTGCTCGATAATGAGGAAAGGTTAATAAGATGATCAATGAGGAAGAGCTGGTGCTGCCTGCTGTAAGCTGGTAAACAATACCAGAAACTCCACACGGGCTGCACTTATCACTGACCCCATTTTTACAAGGGCTAAGAGACAGGTTGAATGTAAACTGTAATTTTCCCCGCGTGCTGTGAATATTAGCACAAGGGTGTTGATGAATGGATTAGGAACGGGGACGGGCAAACATGAGAGTATAGGTGACACCTCCTGAGCGAAACACAGATTAATTTGTGACTGCATCTCTCATTCCCCCGCTCACACCACCACCCCCCTTCACCTGATGCGATGACGAGCCATGCTGTAATGAGTTCTGCAAAGATTTTTTTTCAGATCGATGTCCCAATCAGTCAGCCATCGCCTGTGAACTGTGAATCACATGCTGTTGTCTGCTCAGTCAGTCGATAGATAGAGAAAGCATTGATTTTCTTTTTCCTTTGGCAGGCTTGGGCTCAGGCTCGATACTGCTGCAAGGTGGAGGAGGAGGGGTGGAAGGACAGACAAGGCCTCACCAGGGATACAGCCTTGAGATTGCGATGTGTTTGTGTGTACAGTAGGCACTCACACACATGGGTGAAACCAGTGCAAGCAGAGTGTTTGTTTACATTCTCACAGGTAGCAGATTTCAAATTTATGATGGCAGGGTGATAACATTGCACACTACTGTCCAATACAAGAGGCAAATGTATGGTGTAATGCTGCACTATTAGGACATTTATTTTTAATATGTAAAAATAATAATAAAGTAAATCAGTAAGTGATCTACTTGATGCATGAAATAAAAACCCAAAGGAACAGATCCTTTACCCTATAGCTTTAGTTTTTCTCTTTAATTCCCTTAATAGTTTACCCTTATAGGACACAAAAGGCATTCATTGAGAGAAATTTCCAAATATTTAACCTATGGACTTCTGATACCCGTGATGCTGGCCACAAATACACAAAGCATACTTTCAGGAATCTTAAATCCAAAATGTTGGGTATTACCGTCTTAAATGATTGCACACCAAATACACCATGCCTACAAAAGTACTGGGCCGCACCTCTTAGTCAATGAATTCAGGTGTTTCACAGGTGTATGAAATCAAGCACCATGCCATGCAATCTGCCTTAACAAACATTTTTGAAAGAACAGGTTGGTCTAAAGAGATCACTGAATTCAAGTGTGATACTGATCAACTGTAAGTAATACTATTGCAAAGTAGATGCATTCAGGAACCACAGTTGCTGTGGCAGACTGCTGAGGCACATAGTGCCATAGTCCCCGGCACTCTGTTGACTTGATAATTGTAGAGTTCCAAACGTCTTCTGGCATTGACACCTGCACAAAAACCGTGCACTGGGAGCTTCGTGGTATGGGTTTCCATGGCTGAGCAGCTGCATACAAGCCTTACATTACCAAAAACAATGCCACTGGACTCTGGAAGAGTGGAAATGTGTTCTGTGGATTGACAAATTACGCTTCTCTATATTCCAGCCTGATGAACAGATCTGGGTTGGGTGAATACCAGGAGAACCTTACCTACCTGGCTACACTGTACCAACTGTAAAGTTTGGTGGAGGAGGGATAATGCTTTGGGCTTGTTGTTTGGGGTTGCCCTGGGCCTCTTAGTTCCAGTGATGGGAAATCTTAATGCTTCAGCTTACCAAGACATTGTGGACAATTCTATGCTTCCAACTTTATGGGAAGAGACTGGGGAAGGCCCTTTTCTGTTCCAGCATGACTATGTCTAAACTAAGGTCCATAAAGGCATGGTTGGACGAGTTTGATGTGGAAGAACTTGACTTTGGGATGAACTAGAACAGATACGGCAAGCCGGGCCCTCTTGTTCAACATCAGTCTTTAACCTCACAAGTGCCCTTTTGGATGAATGGGGAAATATTCCCACAGGGACATTCCTTCCCAGAAAAATGGAAGCTGTTATCGTTGGAAACAGGGGATCAACTCCATATTAATGATTAATGGGATGTCATAAAAGCTCCTGTAGGTGTAATGCGGAAGTGACCCAATATGTTTGTCCATGGTGTATTTCTATTTGTCTGTAGTGTATTTCTTTTAGCAGGTGACTACATAGGAAAAATATGGGGTGAAAGCTGGCACTGGATTTGTGTTTTGCTTTAACTTCTCTTTATAGGTTTTAAAAAGAACTTTGTAGTCATTCTTACCACTGGTTGTGTGCTGCAGCCCAAGACTTCCAGCAGGGCTATAGAGGTATCCTGTCCCCATCATCCATCCCTGGGAGTCTGAGTGTTGGCTATGAGGAGTCTTAGCTCCAGGGGTCTGTCTACCATTAGATCTAGCCAGCAGGGTGTTGAGACAATTGTGTGTGCTGGCGTCATTTCTTCTGTGGTGCACATGGCGGTTGTTAATGCTGCTGCTGGCAAATGCAGCCTCGTTCACAAACACAGAGCCGTTACCGGCACGGTCTCTGGACTGATTTGGTGATGAGTCCTGAGGGAAGGAGAGAGAGAGAGAGAGAGAGAGCAAATGTCACAGTTAAATTCAGAGCAGAAAGATGATTATCAAGAACAGTGAGAGGAGGAAGCAGAAATTCATTTTCTTTTCAGGATGAGAGCGTTAACAAATAGTGGATGTTGACAGTTGGATGGTGTTCACACCTGTGAAATCTTTCAATAGTGCACCTTTGAAATGCATTTATACGTTTGCATAAAGGATCAGGAAACAATTTTAATAACATAGTTTACAAGGCTTCAACTTCTGCGCACCTACACACACACACACACACACAGATGCACACACTTTTCTTCCGGTTTGGAAATATCTGTCTGAAACTTTTTGCCTTCACCCCACTATAATGAAAGTGAATGAAATTTCCTGTGTGAAGCTCACAGCACTGAAAGATCTCTTACTCTGTATAATATAGACTTCACAGTGAAGCTTTCATAGACTCGATTACTTTCATGGAAAGCGATTTCCATGAACATTTCTCACTGAATGTTCTTTGGATTTTCCTGAGTAATGGAAAAGCTGTTTCTGAAATGACACTTTTTTTTCCCAGAAATGACTCGTATATTATTTTTTAAAAAAAACAAAAACTAAAGAGCACGGTGGGCAGCACAGTGGTGCAGTGGTTAGCACTGTCACCCCACAGCAACAGGGTCCAGGTCAGAATCCAGCAGCCGGCCAGCTTAGGCCCTTCTGTGAGGCGTTTGCATGTTCTTCCCGTGCTTGTGTGGGTTCTCTCTGGGTGCTCCGACTTCCTCCCACAGTTCAAAGACATGCAAAGGCGATTGGTGATTCTAAACTGACCGTAGGTGTGAATGTGAGATTGAATGGTTGTCCATCTCTCTGTGTTGGCTCTGCGACAGACTGGAGAGAGGGTATACCCTGCCTTTCGTCCTATGACAGCTGGGATAAGTTCCAGTGCACCCCGTGACCCTGAATTGAATAAGCGGCAGAAGATGAATGAATAAATAAACAAAAAACCTAAAGATTAGTGGGTGAAATGTTGTCATTAGGGTGAAGTGACCCTTCAGTGTAATGTGAAAGATATCGCTGTAGGCTGCTTAGAGCTCCTCCCTATGTCCTCCCTTACCAGCCACGTCCCCTGTCTCATCTTCACATCAACATGGTCTTTCCTCTGCTGTGTGCACGCAGCACAGCTAATTAGAAGCAACCAGAGAGTCAAAGTATGTGTGTGCGTGTGTGTGTGTCATTTGATCTGTCTCTGACCCCGTGAACTGCTGCCTCTGGCTAAAACATTAGCAGGGGGGAACATTAGGACTTCCACTGCCTCTGCACGCTTTTGTTGGACCGCCATTATTAATGCAGCCTCTGCACTGACTAAAATAGATGAATGGAAATAAATACAGTCTGCAAAAAACCTGGAGAGCCTCATCACGTCTAGCCTGCAAAAGCCCAAGGTGAAGGTGGAGTGTAAATTAATGAGGGACAGAGGGAATATCGAAACCTGAGCCTGCTCATTGGTCTGTCCATTTGAGTGGTCTCTGTGTGTGTTTTGAACAGTCACACCTGCAGAGCGGAGCGGCACAAACTCCATAGGCCCACACAGGTTAACATACATATATGTGCAAAATTAGTTTTACTGGTGCTGCAGTTCCATGTGGGGTATATTGGGACTTAAAGGGCTTGGAGAACAGTGCATCCTTTATCCCCTATGCCTTCCAGCTGTGTGGGGCATTCCACTGTAGTGCTTTTCAAACAAAGTGTCAATAATCTAAACCCTTTTGGTCACGATTGATTGGCTTCTTAAGCTGCACGCCTCTGGTTTTAATTATTTTGTCAGAGCTTTTATTTGCAATGGTTTAATTATCATCAATCATTAGGATGTTTATTGGTGAGTGGAGCTGTTGGAGCACTAAGACAAATGGTGTTGAAATTGCTCTCATTAACACAGGTCGTCTGTCAAGGGGGGACTGAGCTGTCTGGTGTAAATGAGTGACCCGACGTAACTCAGGCTGATAGCTGTCTGAGAAAAGGTTCTCATTAATGATTTTAGCCGGGAAATACTCCATAAACACAGTATATCTACCTCACACTCCTGGCAAGATCAAGAGCTTTAGTAAGGAGCATTGCTGAGCCCTCAGATTCAATAGCAGAAGCTGTTTTAAAAATTCACTGGCAAAAGAAAGCGTTATCACTTGTGTTTCCCAATACCTGCTGCCCATCTAGAGGGATGACCATGTGAGGAATCACTGTGGGAAGGCTCCCCTGTCGTCCATGCTTCCAGGTCTGAAGCAGCATTCGCTGGTCATCCAGACGCTCACGCTCTCTCTCCACACTCCTCTGGCCCTCCCTAAGCCGCTCCAGGCTCTGCTGGTACTCCTCCAGCTGCTCATCCAGCTCTTCCCGCTCACGCCTCAGCTTCTCGGCCGCCACTTGGCACTGCCTCTCCCTTTCCTCCAACCTACTCTCCTGCTCCCCCTGCTGGCTCTCCTTAGCCTGGCACTCTCGTTCCCAGCGCTCCTTCTCCTGGCGCAGTTGTTCATGGAGCCGCTGAGCCGCCGCCACCTCCTCCTTCCGCTTCTCCAGGTTACGCTGTTTCTCCTGATCCTGCAGAGTGTTGGCCCTGATGCTGGGAAGATGCAGACGTTGGACACGAGGGGAAGGGCGGCCTCTTTCCTGAAGCAGGAGCCTCTGGACCTCATAGCAGCTGTCCTGGATGGTCACTGCAGCCTGGCACAGAAAGGAAGGTACAAAGTGAAAGGGTCCAGATAAAAATGCAAAGGCTCAACCACCATTTTCACCACATGTGCATCCTCACAGCAGGCAACTGGCTATTTGAATGGCAAAATGTGACGGAACTTGCGCTCAAGGCTCAACTGATGGCCTTAATTTTTTATGCATCTCCTCATGCAGTAGAAGGAAGCCACTGCTGTGGTTTTCAGACTCATACACAAGATGAAACTTTGAATATGAAAATCAAGCTGTGATCAAAACCTCAAACCTACACAGACAGCCAAGAGTGTGGACACATCTCATATGCAAACACACACACATTCTCCTCACACAAATTTACATTTTATACCAAAGCGGGAGCTTGTGTATAGTGAAACAAAAGACCCTCCTATGTCTCCCAGCAGAAAAAAGATCAGGAAAATGAGCTCCTGTGGCTCAAGCAGAATGCTGGTTCTGTTTAAGTATGCAGGCATATGAAGGCCTGTATCCCAGCTGAATATGATAGCATGCATCTGTGTGTTTTTCTGTTGGCCTAACATGAATGAAGGCTGTGAGGGAGGTAAAAAAAAAAAATAGCTGCGGGTTGTTTATTGTGTGATGCTCTCTTACCTGCAGACTGTACAGCAACTGAGTCAGGTTTCGGACACTTTGAGCGACCTGTTAATGGAAACAGTCAAATACCAAATGCAGATTAATAGGTCTCTTGTTTTTCATGTATGATTTAATATGAATGTCTGCTAAATAATCTTATAAACAGGGAACCCAAAATATATTCCTCTTACGGAAGGATTGGAGAAAAAGTTGAAGTTGCATTCATAGAACACCTGCGCCCCCTGGAGGCTGTGTGGATCTCTACTACATTATATGGGGTAAATTATCACTGAGAAGCTGATAAGAAAATGATTCTCTCTTATCGGAGTTATTTACCTCACAGGTCACAAAAAGCTGCAAAGAGCAGCATGACTGTTGCACGGTAATTGGAATAAGTTCCCATATCCATTTTTAATGTCGCAACACCTCAGGGAACTAAATGGACTTCCTTTATTATGAACTTATCAATTATTCACTAGATTAAAACCAAAACATAATTCTAATAGACTGTACTAAATTATTAAAGCAACAATCTTGAGCCACACATCTGTAAAGACGTGGAAAGAAGTGGCGTTCTGATGCAGCCTGTAAAGGACTATAATACCTCTGCGGTACAACTGTTCCTCCACCATTACAGCTACTGGACCAGGGAAAGTATTACCCCCTTATTGCTGCATCAATATTTAACTCAAAAATCTACCACCTCTGTTTAAATCATGAATTAATACAAGAACTGCTATGAGTTAAATCCATTTTATACACCAGGATATGTACCTTGAAGTCAGTGTCATTGGTATAGTCTTTTTGAAAGTCAGTTGTGGACTGAAGTACAAAGGCCTTAGGCCAGCTCCCCTCGCTGGCTTGAGGGTCTTCAGGTGAAGCATCAGAATAGTCTGCAGTAGGCTCGACAAGTGAAGCAGGGCAGACAGGGTACACAGATTCTGCGTCAGAGTCCTGGCTGTGACTAGATGGTGAACAGGCCTTGGATGACAAAGTGGCTTTCAGGTTCTCAGCTGGAAAAACCAGACAAAACAAATGTGATACTAAGAACACTGCTAAATCACCTGAAACCATCAATAATACCACAGAGAATGCTTTTGTAATGACATATAACAACTAAGGTAACAATTTTAAGATGTTCAGGAACAGTCCCTTATTTAATTGCAGCCTTAAATGTAGAGGGATAATTAATTAAAGCTTAGAAAACCAGAACATCAGTGACGTAGTAGCTCATCCGACTTACGATCCAACACAGTTTACAAGTTACTGCAATGTGTGAAATACAGAAAGAAAGGGATCATTTTTCTTGCCATTGGTTGGCCATATTGCACAAACTAATGGGAATAAAATTCTACTGAGAAGCCAGGGGGTCTCACAAACAGTCACATCCAGGACAAATTTTTTCAAGTTCACTACCACGTGTTCAGGAGTATCATGACTAACAAGTTAGCAGTAACCATGCCCATAAAAAGAGTGAAAATATGTGAAGGCATCAGCATGTCATAGCATTGACCATATTACTCATGCGAGCATAATGGTGATAGGAAGGCCTCACCCATGCCTTCTTAGTGAGAGAGTTAACCAGTAGGACCACTCCCTCCATGTTCATGACCACTAAGATCATGATCATCACCATCAAAGAGGATACAAATGGTATCTAGCATGTATGGTAAAGTGATACTTCAAGCTATTAGCAGTAGGTTTACCATCATCTACCAAATCTGCCAGCATGACAGGAACAATGAAAATAGAAACAGTGAGAGTGGAACATTGCTAAATGACCTTCCCAGCGAACCAGGTTATTGCCCTATTATTGCTCACCAGAACCCAATGTTCCACCTATGCTACGTCCTAGTTATCAGTCGTTCCCGACGTAGCTTAAGACATTATCATGGCATAAATAAACCTAATCACGGTATTTCTAGATGGCAGAGGGGCTGAGACAAACGCCAACTTTATCAACATTACAGTACTATCCAAACAAATATACTTAAGAGTGGAGATTCTTGTGAAAATGCCCACAAAACAACAACAATGGATGCCTTGCCATGGTATTAGCTCACTTGTCCTTCAGCTAGGTGAGCTAAAAATCCCTACAATGTCTCTGTTATGTTAAATATGGAATTTTGCTGGCAGTGTTTGGGCCCACTTGTTCATGGAAAGGGTCAATGCAAATCAGTACAAAGTTTAGATATTTATCCTATGATGATTCATTTCTGTTGTGAAGGGAGTGGACTCTACCAGGATAAAAATGCTTCCATCGACAGGGCATGAGGGCTCACCAAATGATTTAATATGCATAAAATTATGTGAATCACATAATATGGCCTTCATATACACGAGATCTCAAGCTTATTGAACTCTTATTGGAGATTTTGGAGTGATGTGCTTGCAGGTATATTGAAGCACTTTAGGGGCATCCTCGTCGTCGTCTCGTCTCGTCGTCTACCGCTTGTCCGGGGATCCGGGTCGCGGGGGCAGCAGTTCGAGAAGAGAAGCCCAGACTTTCCTCTCCCCAGCTACCTCCTC
>VUQH01031460.1:15782-27966 GCA_015106775.1 Etroplus canarensis
AAATATGGAACTGAAAACTGAGATTATTTGTTCCTCTTTGTTATAAAGCATTATCATGTATGTTTCAGTGTTTTTTGCTTATGTGGGCCCACATAAGCAAAAAACACTGAAACATACATGATAATGCTTTATAATAAAGAGGAACAAATAATCTCAGTTTTCAGTTCCATATTTTTATTCTTGCATGCTTTGCAGTTTAAAATTATGTTTATTCATAAGACCTGGTGCAACCACGCTGTTAAGATGTCTGAAACAAGCCATTTTGTCTCCGCCTCTTAATGCAACTTTCTTCTGATTGGCTGCCCCTTGCAAACAGTGGTTTGAACTGCAAGTTGGTGAGGTTTCTCAGTTCAGAGCCAAAGCTGTGTGCCTGAGATGACCATATAATGAGTATCTCTGCTTTCAGTTCACTAATAAATAAATAAATAAATAAATGACCTCATTCTGTGATACTATAACTTATATGTTTAAAATGAGCATCAACCATTGTAACAGTAATGCATGTATGTAAGAAGAGACAGAAAATAAATAAAAGCATAATAGCTACCCTTTAAAGTACACATAATTACAATTAACTAGGTGCTTATTAGCATGGATATAAGTATTATACAGGCTCTTTATTAGTCATAAAGCTCTTCTTACTGCCTTAAAAGTGTTACTTCAATACCCCACTAAACCTGTAAATGCATTTTTAGGTGCTGATAATAAGCCCATTTGCTACTAATATAGCTTAATATTAAAATAACCACACACATACATACAGTCTCCCTGACTTCATTACATCCCTGAGCTCTGACCCTCCTCTGTGCCAGCGCTCTTATTGTTTAAGTGCCAGAAGAGCTGTTTCAGTGACCACCCAGAGCACACACAATGCACTTGTGTGCCAACCAGCTTGCAGTTACCAGGCTCTGTAAACAACGCATTTGCCTGATCAGATATAGTAAGTATTTATCATTTATGACCGGAAAAACAACAACCTACTGTACTCCTCCTGAGAAGCAGAGGTGGAGCCCTGTTTAGCCAGGAGGCTTGCCACCTAAAAATAAGAGCCTAGGCTGAGAGGGCAGGGCAAGCATCTGTTTGACAAAATAACCCTAAATCACCAGGCCTCAACAATGGAAGAAAACAGCTTGGCAACACTTAGGACCAGTGTTATATAACATCAAATTTACTTAAATACAACTGACTAGGGATGGGCATCTTGAGAAAAATTACTATTTGATATACGCTAGGAAGTATCTGAACATTCTTCAAAATACTCAACTTCATTAAAAATGTTCTGCGCTCTTTTCTACAAGCTGTTTCTTTCTTCACTACTTGAACTCTGATTACAAACTTAATCACCAATGTCCAAATAACATTTTCTACTGTTTCACATTTGACTGGTAGGTTGTTTGTTTAAGGAGTTAGCTTCCCAGAATGGAGAGTCACAGGCTCCATGAATCAGCTATGAGGAATAGCAGCTGCAGTGATACATGCTGAAGAAAAAAGCTGGAAAACAACAGTCTCCTTGCTGATGACCAGAACTCAGGCTGACCCGTGGTATCTAATCTACAGTCGGCTCCACCACCCAGGATGTGCAGACTGTGACACACAGCCTTGGCACATAAGCAGCCTTCAGGGGAAAAAAAACAAGAGTGACACAAACACCATTCCTCCCTTGGGGTTGTAATCAAACCACCTTGTCCCCTAAAAGTGCTGCAGCTTGCAAGTTAGTCCTGCAAATACACAATTCTGAGGCTGGGCTGAGCCAGGCCAAACTGAGCCAGAGGTTCTCGGAGAGGCACCCTGTTATGAAAGGTGAGCGTGTCCACTGTGCACTGTGACAGGAAACGCTGGCTCATGTCTCTGAGGCAGCTTCCTGCAGTAAAGAGACACCCTGGAATGCTGAAGCGACCTCTGTGATCCCTTCCTGTGCTGCTTAATTTCTTAAACTCTGGTACAAAACAATAGATGGGCCACCCTTCTGCCTCGTTACCTACAGCCCGGGGATGGAAAACAAGCAGTAAAATGCTGACACGTGACCTTTCGGCTTGTACGCTGAGACCTTTGCAACTGACTTACTCATCCATAAACACATACAAAGATAAGCAGATATAAATGTACACCTGCAGTCAGCTATGCAACTACAGATTTCACCTGTACACATTTAACAGAAGACAAAAACAGGAAATACAGCAGACGAAGGCTCAAACATTAAGTTTTGTCTTTGCAGGAGACCTTGGACAGAGTCAGGGACACAGACAGTATCGACCCACAGGGATGAGGATCTGGTTCATAAACACAGCTGCTGTCTTCGCTGCTGGGACATCTGAGTTTGAATCTGGCTAGTTATTAAACACCTGCACACTGACAAAAGCTGCAGCAGAGCCCAGACCTGCCAGTATCACTACTGTTACAGTGCAACACACAGTCGCATATATTTAGGATATACCAGATTTAATATTAGTAGTGGTAGGCTTGGTTTTATCTCCAGAAGACAAGTGTTACCTTTCAGGTGTACAGTTTTAGTGCACATAACCTCAGAGACCCATCACCTTCTAAGATAAAAACTCACATCCTGCACAGAGCTTCAGGTGAAGGCAGCGGGTTAATATGCGTTTTCTCTTTGTGTGTATTAAGGAGCCTAGTAGCAGATTAACTCAAGGACAGAGTAGCATTGCAAGACCTGCTGAGACCGGTGTCTTCAGGCCGGGGTTCAACTCCACCTGGCCTAACCCAGCTTAAGACATTATAATGCCACAAATAAACATAACGCCATTTAGGCATAGAGGCAGAGGGGCACACACAAATGCTCATTTTATAAACACTGCACATCTCATGAGTAGCGATCCTGTGAAAATGGATAATGACGAATGCAACCCTGAGCACAAATTGGGTGAAGAGACATTAGGTGATCATTATGTGAGTGCTTCACTAAAATCCAGCCAATACATTTTTTAGCACGCACATTTCGGAGGCCGAAAATAGTTTACGCCCCGCACCCAACAATTTTATAAATCACTAACAATAAAAACATCCACACTGAATTTTACTTAAATAAAAGGTCCATGTGACCAGCGTAATAGCATCAGTGAACTCTTTTTTTTTTCAAAAAAAAAGAAAGAAAACAAAAATATCAATTTATCTTAGTTTCACTTAATATTCTTCACTTTGTTGTCTGAGCCTACCTGCAGTGGCTTCATGTTGCTGCAGGTAGGCTATGTCTATGTTTGATTAAATTCTAGTCGATACTGCAGGAGAAATAGCAATCTTTGTGAATTACAGATGGACAGACAGAGGGATGGACACCTCACCATGGTGACCTAATCGGTCCTTTGACTGAATGAACTAAAAACTGCTTTTAAAAACAAAGGTTACTAAAATGCAACAAAGAAGAGAAGAAATGCTATAACAGAAAAAAATAAAAACATAAAGCTTTTGATTTTCAGTCAGCCCAATTGCCCAAACATGGTTATAAAATGGCCTGTAAAACTTTCTGGGTGTTTGAGCAGCATGAGTCATGATGTGTCTGCATCTGGGCTTCAAAACAGCAGAGATAGTGGTAGAAGTACAAGTTCAACAAGGAAAAAGGCTTTAGAATTTTATCTGCTTATATTAAAATTTGCTTTATTGTATTTGGTGATTCACATGATATACGTGCATTTTAATGTATTGTCAACCACTGAACTTAATTTAGTTAATGCTTTAAAGTAGCTGCCCAAATTAGTGCCTGCTGGTGTTTCAAGATGGATCTAGGGGTTATATCTAGAATTAGTTTAGTTGCCATGGGAATAAAGCAACTTGATTTTAAGACTTCTAGAGCTGGACTTGAATATTTAACTGTTTGGATATCTGTGCACTGAAGCGATAGGTTTCAATTTTGGGATCAAGATATTCATTTACTTTAGTAAATGAGTATCTTTAGTGTTGCAGTGGTTAGCACTGTCGCCTCACAGCAAGAAGATCACAGGGTTGCATCCACCAGTTGGCTGGGCCCTTTATGTGTGGAGTTTGTATGTTCTCCCTGTGCCTGTATGGGCTCACTCCTGGCTTCTCCTAACAGTTCAAAGAGATGCATATCAGGTTAATTGGTGATTCTAAAATGTAGGTGTGAGTGTGCCCATAAATGGTTGCATGCCTCTCTGTGATAGCCCTGCAGTGTAATAGACTGGTGACCTGTCCAAAGTGCACCCCGCCTCTTGACCAGTGACAGCTGGGATTGGCTCCAACCACCCCACAAATGTGAACCGGATAAGTGGAAATAAATAAGCAGCACCCACAAAAGAGCTGCTTGCACAAATGCAAACAGCTTACAGTATTTTGTTACTCAGGGGCCACTGTCAATAGATGTAAAATGTTAGCATGTCATTTTACATGAGAGGGAAAAAAACCCCTACTGTTCAATTTAATATACGATCTTGAACTGTTCCACATTTGAGTGAGATTGCTCAGGGTTGTACTCAGATCTGTTGCACACTGTATATACACAAACATGTGTTGACGTGAAGTGTATCACGAGGTTTGAAACTGCGTCACATTTCAGGAGAAAAGGATGGGGACCAGGCTAGCTTTGCTCAAACACACGAATGGGTCAGTTATGAAAGTGATTACCTGATTTTTAAGAAAGCAAGCCAACAGAAATAATAATCTGGGATAGATAAATTATAGGACCCTGCCCATAAGCCTACAACTTACAGTACTGTGAAAAATCTTGAGCCACCCTTCATTTCTTTATATTTTGTTTGCAAAGAGCCACAATTTCTTCTAATTTTTTTAAAAGTGATTTTGAGCAATATGTCAGCAGGATTTCTGAAGGTCTTTCAAAGATTTTCTTTGGACATTGGCTGTTTTTTTTGTGTTCAGTCCAGTCCATGTACCTAACCACTTTCAGAGGAATGTTTTCTACGTTAAGCCACTTAAGACTGACCTATGAATCATTCAAACATAAAAAAGCATCTACAACAAGGGATGAACCCATGCCGTGTGTACACACAACAGACAACTTATCCAAAGAACCAAATTTGAATTGTATCTTTATACTTTGTTACTAGCAGCCTGTCACAAAAGAACGTCATCCCCCCCGCCCCAGTTCTTTAGTTGAATCTATGGAAGATAGCAAAGATACTATTTTATGCCTGTCAAAATATGTTATTTATGCACCAACAAGGTGATTCCCAAAGAGCTATTAGCTGAAAACTAGACATATCTCAGCATGGTGTCCTTAAAACAAATTTGAAGAAACTGGACAAGTGGAGGACAAAAGAAGAAGCGGCAGGCCTAAAAAAAAACCTTTCTACAGCTGATGAAGATTATGTGAAAGTCATGTCCTTATGAAGTGGGAAGAAAAATTTAGCAAAGACCTAACACAGGACCTGATCCTTCAGTTGATCATTCAACTTTCAGCAAAGCCTCATCAGAAAAAGTCTCAATGGAAGGATGTCTGTCAAGAAGCCATTCTTAAGGGAGGGAAGCACGAAGAAAAGGCTGAAGTACCAAATTACACAAGAACTGGGCCTAAAATCAGTGGCAACAGGTCTTACGAAGTGATGAATGGACCTCAACATTACCGAAACAGAGAACAGTACAAAAGGCAGCAGACGTCCAAAGAAGAGCTTTTGAATGTCTTTCAAGAAGCCCAGAGAACTACTCCTGAAGACTGCTTTAAAGAAATGACAAGAAAGCTTGCCTGAGTGAGTTCAGGCTGAGTTGAAGAATAAATAACAGTCATACCAAATATCGATGTTCAAGTTCGTTAGGATAGTACAGATTCTGTTTTATCTGCTATAGTCCTATTTATATTTGCACGTTTCAATAAACAGTTGCACCTATTTCCCTTTTTGCTAGCAAAATGTAAAAAAGAAGGGGTGGCTTGAGACTCTTGCACAGTACTGTATGCATGAGGTGTGGGCTAGCTGGTTAACAAGCTGGTAGGAACATAAAGGAACAAAAACAATCATCCATTTTTTTTAAAGGAAAATACTAGTTCTTATTCACCCAAGCTGAATGTGTTCAGACAGCCATGCAGTTGTTTCTGTTGCATTCAAGATAACGGATTGTGTATTTAAGTGAAAGTAACAGCATATAGAACAGAGAAATTGCTACAGCATAGAAGTCTAGTCATTTGTAGTAGATCCACAGATGGAGAGACGGGGGAATAACAGACAGTGAGAAGCAGTTTGTGTTCAAAACACAGCCAGAGAGGTTGCCATGGGGATGGCTGTTATGAGGAAGCAGTACAGATCTGCTGTTGACAGGATGGGACTAAGGCAGATTGTGGTCACAGCGGCCCGGCCCTGTCCACTCTCTCTTCAAGACTGTTTGCTGAGGAACGCATGGCTGACTGGCAGCGACCGCTCTAAAGATGACTGGCCTGAGCCTGTGCTGAAGCTACACAAACCTCCGTGTGTGTGTGTGTACGTGTGTTCACAAACACAGATGAGCTGAAGCTATTTCCAGTCTAACCAAAGACATTCCTTAGAAATATCAAGAGTGTGTGTGCCCTGCAGACAGGCTGAAAGCTAGGAACCATCTATCCTATTGCAAAGCTGTGCAGAGGGTCCGTTAACATTTTGAGAGCCACGACCAAAACTGACAACCTCCATGTAACATTTACCTTTCTGCACACAGCCCATTTAACTCTCTGGATTTTTCCATTCAGCTGAGCGATTTTGAGCCAAATTTGGCAATGGATGAAATGTGATTGTTGTTTTGAACTAGTTGATGCAAATAAACACGTTCCCTTGATGAGAAAATGTGTTGTATACAAATAAATTATTCTTGTCCCTTTTCAGCTCTTTTCATTCAAACATGAACATACTCTTACAGAGACATTTAAACATGGAAGAAGATCAACTGCTGGGAAACCACACCAAAGCATTCATCTAGACATGGGACCGTAAGATGCAAGATGTACCAACACAAACCCAATTTTTTTCCAATCATTTCCTCTGCAGTGAATATTGGCCTACATCTATTACGTATGTGTTTTCTCTCCCTTCCTGCCTCCCTTTTCCCTTCTGTCTATGACCTGTTGCATACAGTTCACACATTGTATGTGAGCTTTTGCAGTAAACTGAGCTGCGAGATCTGAGAGACACACGAGGGCTGATATCTAACTCCTCCATCACAGTCCAAAGTCTCGGCTAAAAAACTCTTGGCCATATACATAAACACAGAGGTCTATCCCAAAAAGAAACTACTTGAGTATAAAGTTTTTGTTTTAGGCAACTTCCTACCTTTTTAGACAATAATGATTTACAAATATATTGTATCATTCAATATTGACGGTGAGTGTTCAGTTTCACATTAAAAAAATGTTTCTTCACTGCAACTCTGTAAATTTTCAAATTAACAGAACCATCAACCTCGAAAACAACATGCCCATGCCTTGATGACGGCAATGAATTGGATCATGCGTCCTACAATGCAGCCTAAAGCCTAACTCAACAAACAAATTAGAACTTATTAAAGTTTCAACCTACAGACCCAAAAAATGAGGTTGTGGACACAAAATAAGTACTCTGTAGACTGGGCTCAGCCTTAGAGATAAGGTGAGGAGCCCTGACATCTGAAGGGAGTTCAGAGTAGAGTTTGTGCTCATTTAAATTGAAAGGAGCCTGCTGAGTGGTTCGGGCATCTGAATGGGATGCCTCCTGGGAGCCTCTCCTTCGAGGTTTTCCTAGCACTCAATTGCAAGGAGACACTCAGGTATACCTCTGACTCTTTGGAGCGCTCACTCTCCAGCGAGTCTCTACTCCTGCACACTTGGCCTGCAGGTGCAAATGGCAGTCCTTGCTCTGCTCTGAAGATCTACTGCGAGCTCGAGGGCCACTCCAAGGAGGGGGTTCATGTAAGAAGTGCACCAAGTTCACCAAGGCTGCAGAGCACAATGAGGACTACCGCTGCCAGCTACAATCCAGGATTGTGGAGTTGGAGTTGGAGTTCATCTGCATGACGAGAAATTCACTGGAGAGTCAGCTGATTACATTAATCTGCTATTCATTTGTAATTAATTACTTGACTTAAACTTATTCTCGGAGGAGCACCCTAAACTGTATTGCTTAACAACTCATAAGAAATCACATATATGCCTCCTTTCACTCACACGTGTGTCCACATACCCACCCAATGCCCAAAATAGAATCTAATTATGTTTAAAATACAGTTTGCCACAGCCTCATGTCACAATACAGCTACTTGCATAAACATTTACACAGGGATATGCTAACTAGTCATGAAAGACCACGCTCCGACTCCACAGCCTCATTTTTTTGGGAACATCCTATTCAATGTTGTGGGTCTCTTATTATTAAATAAAAAAGTGCTTGGCCTTAATTAAACTGTTCAAATAAAGCTGTTTCACAGCTTATAGTAAAAGACAATACATGGGTAGTTCAGAATTAGAATTAGAATATGTTATTAATCCCAGGGGGAAATTGCTCAGGTGTAGATCTGGAGTGATGAAATAAAACAGGCAGTCAACCTCCCCTAAATACGGTTATGGCTGAAAAGAAAATAACACGATGTGCGTAAGCACTCTAAGGCGCTGGATGTGTGGGAAGATGCTTAAGTCCCAGCAACACCAGGTCTGGACTAGTCTTAGGTTTATTTACATTACACATGTTTGGAGAAGTCTGTATGCTTTGTGAAACATTCACTCTTATGATGCTGTGTTTGTTTGTACTTATGAAGAAAAATGTCACTTTAAACAAGCAACACAAGCAATGCAGATCCGTGCCCAAATGGAAGAACACTGCAGTAGTGTGTCAGACCTCACAATGTAGCATTTTACAGGAAAAAGAGATTGGATATTCATCTCTGATATGAAGTATTTATAACTTGTGAGCCAAAAAAAAGTATGATATAGAATGTCTCCTTAATTTATTAAACTACTGACAAAGAGCACAAACTGGGACTGGAATTAAAAGTGCATGCTTTTAAAATCAGTACCCTTAACAGATGACAGTTTACCAAAACTATGTCCAATTAAAAAAAAACAAACACTTTTGAGTCCATTTAATTACTGATATTCAAGGGCTAGTTTACTTGTAATTTGGCATTGCAAACCATAAACAAAAACAGATGGAACAACTTAAAACTTCCCATTCACAGATCACACAGAAGACGTGGTGTAAAGGAAGAAACAGATGAACAGCTAAAGGCAGAAGGAGGAGCTTTATCGACACAGCCAAAACAAAATGGAAAGAAAAACAGAAGGATGTCTAGGATAAAGCAGAAAATGCTGAATAGACCATTGCTGCATTAAGAGTACATGATTCTGCCTGCCTGTTAAATGTTTAAATAGGGAGTGCTCTTGTGTAGTCTACCACTGCTTTTTGTTTTGAAGCTGCAGCTCTGCAGTTGGGCCCTGATGCAGTCATTAAAAAGGAAGATTAAATAAATACAGTACATTTTTAAAAAATCTGTTTTCCCTGCCTGTTATGCTAAATCAGTAATAAAATATAGCCGCTTTGCATATGTTTGTATAAGTGTTAATGATGATTTTATATTAATGGAAATGTCCAGTGATTAAATCTGCTATTCATGTATTCAAGTACTGACTCCTTGTTTAAACAGAGGATTTGCCCATTTGGAATCAACTGCTTCTTGGTTTAATATTCTGACAAATTAGTTAGTCTTATGCAAATGCTCCTCAAAACTTGATGAAACTTCCAACTGCATAAAACGGAGAAAAAAAACTAAACTACTAGACTCCCATTCACAAATTTCCAAAAATTTTCTTCAAACTGCCCAAAGACAGCATCAATTCTTCCAGTATTCAAGGTTTCACAAGCACTAACGTCATCACATCAACACTGTTGCATCAACCTAAACCAGACAAGCAACTTGAGTCTATTTTATCACCCCAGCATACAGCTTACCAACAATGAGGCAACAGTTGGGTGTTCTAGGAGTGGCTGGATGTCAGAACTAGATGTTTGTTTCCTGAACTAAATAAAGGAAGCTGACAGGTGTGGCTGAATGTTTCAAGTGACCATCGCCTCCTCTCCTCCCCCCTAAACCCCCCTCTTACCCAGTGTCTGGAAGCTGAGTCCCACAGAGTCTTCGAATGTCTGTGTGCAAGTTAATATTGTGCATATATTATATATACACACACACTAACAGCCCCAGTTGGATTTTGCTCAAGAGAAATTCAGTTGATCATTAGCTCGGCTGTGCTCTGTTTTGGTATGTATTATGACACTATAAACTAAGGAAGGAGAAAGAGAAAGAAAAAAAGAGACGCAAAGGCAGTAAAAAAAAATACATACACAAAGAAAGAAACCAGTAACAAAAGATATGAGAAGTGGGACTGAGTGTGTTCTGTGTCACTGACTGCACACACTGCACTGCTCAACAATGGCTAACAATAGGTGTTCAGTGGCCCACTCATATCTTGAAAAAGGAGTTTGGCCTGTCGATTGGTAACAGGCTGGCAACAGAAACAACTAGGCCAAAGGTCATCGCGAGGGAGAACAAATCATGATTACGCTCAGATTCAGCCTGCCATAACATATCTTTCTTAAGGCCACAGACGGTTAGATATGCCACTTTCTTTCACAAGAAAACCAACACCTATATTAGATTTCTGTAATCAGTATTGATGTGAACCACTGCATGCGGTCTACAAATTATAAACCAAATTATCAGAAGTTTAAAGCCCTTGCACATATGAAGAAAAAAATGCTTAAAGTGACGGCGTGGTTCAAAGCTCAAACGGTATATTCCATAATGCATGTTCACAATGCTATCCAGTTATTTTATCTGAAAAATAATGCATTTAATTATTGTCGATCATCATCAAAATCAATTTTCAGTTAAATCCGAGATTGACAGCCAGTGGCTTCAGTAAAGACACAGGCCTAAGGTCATGAATGTGAGTCAGAAAAGCAGGAAAGGGATGGACATAGCGAAGACAGGACAACGCAGGAACATCAGGGTTAAGTACCATCTGACTTGAGCCTGAATGCAGCATGAAAGCCACCTGAGTAAAACAGGGCAGGCACAATGTGACAAAACTGCCTTTATGCAGCAGACAAGGCTCCATGTGCTGCTTGTGTCTCCTCAGCCATAGGCCTAACCCCTCTGTGTGCGTGTGTGTGTGTGTGTCTACAAGCATGTCCTGCAACTCTAAGAATCAGTGAAACCCAATCTAACTCCACTGCTCATAAACACATCTGGCCTCGCAGCCATCCCACATGGATTCCCATTCCCTGAGTCCCTTGAGCCAAAGTTCCTGTGTATGTTTGGGTGTGTGTAGCTGTGCACATGCCTTGTGTGTGTGTGTAGCTGTGCACATGCCTTTTGTGTGTGTGTGTGTGTGTGTGTGTGTAGCTGTGCACATGCCTTTTGTGTGTGTGTGTGTGTAGCTGTGCACATGCCTTTTGTGTGTGTGTGTGTGTGTGTGTGTGTGTGTGTGTGTGTGTGTGTGTGTGGTAAGGGTTCTGGGAAGCTGTTCTCCTGGAAACATGCAGGGCAACATGCTGGAACATGCAGAGCACAGGCCAAACCTCTTCAGATGTGGTTAGGTGCTTGGCATGGCTATGTGAGGCACACAGCTACAAACTCAGTCTCCCTCACACACACATTCAGATGTCCAAGCACAGATGCATGCACATGCATTAACAACATTAGCAGATCTAGACATTAACTCTGCAATGTGAGACACTCCAATGCATGCACACCCATGGGATTATAGTGCACACACACACATGAACTCACAAACGCTGGGAGAAAAAAAACTGGATTTACACTTAATACACTTCTGTAAGTAATGTTTGTATCAGGACAGAGGACACCTTGTTTCGATTGTGGCAGACACACAAAGCAGCTCTGTAACTCAGTTATTGTATCTTCCACCCAAATACCTGGCATTGCCCTGCCATTAGCCATCAACCAAAAGCCAAACACCCAGCGTCGATTGTTTTCATTCATTCTTCATTGACATTTAAGAAACAATCCAAGTATCCTTTGTTAACTTCAGTTAGCCTTCCTGATAAGCAGATAAAGATTGAGATACTGTAAGAGAGAGAAATTGGAGCAGACAGTCATCTATGTTGTCACATAATGATTTATGGAGGTAATTATACCTGTACTCTTCTGCATGAGCACACCACACTTCTTAAGGATTAGCTCTTACATGGATGAGAAAAGTTAGGATTTCTAAAAATCTGTTTTTAAAGCCACACCCGGACACCAACCC
>VUQH01031462.1:0-12816 GCA_015106775.1 Etroplus canarensis
GGGAGCTCATATACTAAGATGCCATCCCCTCTTAGACCGGAACCGGAAGCCCTGTGAGGTGGATTTTATTACTTTTGTAAGGAGCCAAGCCACTACATGGACCAAAGTATCGGGCCACACCTCTTAATCATTGAATTCAGGAGTTTCAATCAGTCACATTATGACAGATGTATAAAATCAAGCACCTAATCATGCAGTCTGCCTTTATAAACTTTTGTGAAAAATGGGTTGTTCTAAAGAACTCAGTGAATTCTGGCGTGTAATCAGATGCCACTGCTGCAACATGTCAGCTTGTGAATTTTCTTTCCTCCTGGATATTCAACGATCAACTGTAAGTAGGATTATTGCTAAGTGTAAGTGTTTGAGAACCACAGCAACTCAGCCACTACGTAGCAGACCATGTAAAAGTTAGAGTGGGGTTGCCGAGTGCTGAGGTGCATTGTTGCCAACGCTCTGCTGACTCAATAACTGCTCAACCAGGGAAACTTCCTCAGGCATTAGTATCAGCACAAAAACTGTGCACTGCAAGCTTCATGGCATTTGTTTCCATGGCCGGGCAGTTGAATGCAAGCCTTACAGCAGTATCATGATACCGAGCATCGGAAGGGGTGGTGTAAAGCATACCGCTGGAGACTTGGACTCTGGAGCAGCGCAAACATGTTCTCTGGAGTGATGAATCATGCTTCTCTATCTGGAAGTCTGATGGACAAGTCTGGGTTTGGTGATTGCCAAGAGAACACTAAATGCCAGAAGAACAAATCCTTACCTGCCTGAACAGGTAAAGTTTGGTTATGATATGAGGTTGTTATCCTGGGGTTGGCATGAGCCTCTTAGTTTCAGTGAAGGAAAATCTTAATATTTCAGTTTACCAAGACTTTTTGGATATGTCTACGATTTATTGGAAAAAGTTTGGAAAAGGCACTTTCTGTTCCAGCATGACTGTGACCCAGTGCACAAAACAAGGTCCACAAAGGCATGGTTGGATGAGTTTAACCTGCACAGATCCTTGACCTCAACCCCATCAAACACCTTTGGGAAGAATCAGAACAGAGACTGCAAGCCAGGCCCTCTCATCCAACATCATTATCTGACCTCACAAAATCTTGTGGAAATCCGTCCCAAAAGAGTGGAAGCTATTATAGCTACAAACGAGGACAAGCTCCACATTAATGCCTCTGCATTTAGAGTATCTTATTGGCATTTCTTAAAATCTCCTGTAGGTGTAATGTGTAGGTGGCCCAATACATTTGTCCAAACAGTATAGTTCTTTCTACCCATTCCATCACACTAACCCATGATGCTCATTGCAGCAATTAGTGCACATATGGAGGCACCACTCCCCATATCTTAAACACTATTTCTTTAAGGCTAATTAATGATTGTGATTATAGTGTGGAGAATAATCATGATGTCAACATTAATATGTCAATTCACTACCCTGGCATTGTCACCCTTACTATCCTCTCACAAAAAAGGAACTACTTCCTTCTTGTATTAACAATGAATGTTGGCAAATGAAATAAACACATTAAGAATAATTCAGCAAAAGACTCCCTAAATTGTCTGCTTAGAGTATCCTTTAACAGCAGCTTATTTTTACATTAATATCATTTCTTGCATAGCTGTCAAAACATTTAATTGGATCTTAACTAATCCTTTTATTGAGGGAATATGATTTCCTTTTGTTCTATCTGTATCATTTTATTTAGTTTTTACTTGGATTGAAGCCTGAGATATTAAAAAAAATATATTTTTACAACTCCTAATCCTTAAAATCCCAGTGGATATTTTAAAAGCTGCCAGAATTCATAACAACAACATGGAAAAATATAACTAGCAAAGTCACAGAGGAATTCGACTTTGTTAATTTTGACCTGATCATCACTTTAGAAAATAACCTTATCTTTGTAAGATCTATTTCTGGAGATTGTCACATCCACCATTAACGCCTCATCACCTCGATACTTTAACTCCTGCGTTGCACATGTTATGGTGTTCCTCTGATCTTTGCCATGCCTCCGCCGCTCATTAACCGCTCGATACTCAAATGCTGCTGCCGCCCACAGACACCTCAGCAAAACATCTCCAAGGACAGGAGTGCAATTAATTAGGTTTGTTGTGTGATCTTTGGCTCTGGAGCTGCAGATGGAATAAAAACCCTCTTTATCTTTCACCCACGTTTAACACCGTGTGACAAACTCAGAAAAAAAAATGTAGCAAGCAAATGACTGAGGCTCAATGCAAAGAGCACCCGCTTTGCATTTCCAGGCTGCTTTATCTTCCACCCAATGCTTTGACTGCCTGAATGCGGATGGAGACACAAATATGTGACGGACAGAGTGAAAAATAAAACAGCAGGCAGATTGACAGACTCACAGGGACTTCCACATATTTGGCAGCGGCTTTCACCTTCCAGGGGAGGGAGGAAGGGGGGAAAAAAAGAAGAAGAAGAATGATACTGAAGTTCAGCTGTGAAGATCTGGTTTCCAGCAAATAACAGGTTGCCTCAGTGAGCAGTGAAAGAAACAGCTCAGCGCCCTCTGTTACCAGAAACAAAAACACAGCTACTCACTGTGAAAGAGAGGATTGAAGAGAAGAATGTCCCTTCATCGTATCTCGAGAGCTTGGAGAGTACGCCGTCTAAAACAGCGGCAAACTGCAGACACAGAGGGGGGACACCATAACACTTTACTGCCTTTTGCTTTGAATCAATTATTGCCTGCAAATGAGTCCTTAAAATGCAGTGTTAAGTTTTGTAACAATGGGTTTTTAGACACTTTTTTCAGTCTAAAGCAGAAATTCGTAATTTTTTCTTTTTTCAAGATTCTAGGAATAATTTTTTTGAAATCCACTGATGTTTCTTGTGTCCCTTTAAAAATACAAGTGAGTTGTTAAATTAAATTAAACTTTAAAAAGATGGTAAATATTAAGCAAATAAAACCAATGAAATGTAAACGTTTTTAATTAAAAAGGATGAGGCTAATAAAGCTAAGAAATTAAAATATGTGAAAAAGAAAACAAAGTAGAACTAAAGTCAACTTGAGTTAGTAGAAAAGGTAAGGCTTGACCTCCCCCACAACCTGCTCACAATATTAAATAAGGGAAAAATGAAATATAATAAAAAAAACTGTAAAAAGAGCAATATGATTTGATTAAAGAAAACAAGAGGTTTACCTTTGAGACGAGGGATGAAATCATTTCTTTTAAAGCCTCATCAATCAGAACATCGATTTTGGAGTGGTACTGTTGCTGTGGGGGTTGTGGGGTGGGAGATATTGGAGGAGGGGACAAAAAGCAATATTTTGTTATTTTCACAAAGGTTAAAAATGACTCCTCACTGCCCTGATACAGAACAGTATTGTCTGCGCTGTAAAAGACAGAAATAAAAACCTACAACAACACTCCGTCTGAACATCAAGTCCTTGCACACGCACCCCCTCCCAACACAGCGAGGTTTTGGAAAACCTTCCCATCTGTGTAACGCTGCTGAGTTAAGCAGCTAATAGGATGCATTATGCGGCTGAATAACATTCCCGTCCGCGCTGGAAAAGCAAAGGAATCTGAAGGATACTTTTTGTACGTCTCCCTACAATTAGAGCAGCCTTGTATTCCTCTAAAGCACCGGTCCAGCTGCGAGGACCAAAGGCTCACACAAGATTCAATTAATCCGCCATTTCATGTCTCGTTTGGCCCCCCTCTGAAAAAAATATTCATGGCACCTTTTTCCCTTGAAGGAAGACGAGAGAAAGAAAAAAAAGGCTGGGGCTGAGCGCTGAATGGCAGAGGCAGCAGGGGAGTTCATCTCTTGGCGACAATGCCCTTTCACTGGCTGTCTAAAGAACACCCAAATTAAAAATTTCAATCAACAAAGCGCACAGATCGCTGACAAATTGTGGGTCCAGAGAGGTCACCACCAATTTTTTTTCCCACTTCCACAAGTCTGCAAAATGGCAGCTCTCTTTCAGTGCTCTGAATCTTCTTGGCAAATCTTGAGAGCTTTTTTTTTGTCCTCTTCTTACCTCAATTAACACTGCTGCTTTACTCTTTCTTTTTTCTACAATGGCAGCTTTAAAAGAAAGCACAGATGAGGAGAACAAATTGTTTGGTCTTTGCCATAATCGAAGCAAAAACTGAAAAGAACAATTATTTCTTTTAAAAACATTTATTTGCTTGTTGAGCTGCAGATGCTGCTGCTACTTCAGCAGAGCCTGCTGGCTTTGATCTGAATCAGGTCACATTTTTAACATGACCCCCTCAACACCTTTAAATGACCAAAAAAAACCCCACAGCAGACTGATTAGCATTTTCAATGATTTCAGCTGATCACCCCGGTTTAACAGGGCCCTACAAAAGCAGAACTGGTTAATCAAGCAGAGAAGTTTCTCATTTGGATTAAACTGTCAAGTGTGGACACTTAGACTGCCTGCTCCCTTGCCAGTCGAATTCCCCACATCACCATTTTTCCTAGAATGACAGAATTTGGCACTGATGGCGTTAGGAATGGCTGACCACTTTTCTGAAGATCAACAAACTTTGAGAATTAGGACAGAAAACAGACAACACAAGTGATGTGGAGTCAGACAGACATCTCTTTCCTGGTCAGGAGTCAGATGTCATTTACAGCTCCTATAACCAACCCAAAGGGCCAGTTCACCCTAAATTTATCACATGTAAGTGGTGATTATACTCGGTTGCAGACATGGGCAGCTGCAGACACCACGATCAAATAGTAATTCCTGTTATACTTCTTTAAAGTCTGTTTGTAATCCACCTGATGCATTTACAGTCCCCTCCAAAAGTATTGGAACAGCAAGGCCAATAAATTCGTTTTTGCAGAGAAGAGAGATCAGAGGATCATCTCGTATTCCCGGGAATTTACATCAATACGTTAAACAACATAGACCTAACACATTTTGTATCAAAGCACCCAGTTTTTCAAGTGAGCAATACTATTTAAACATGACAAGAAACAGATGTTTCTTGTTACTCAGGTGTGTCATTATAAAATTAATTATTCGATCACTAATCAGTCCTGGATATCTACTCTCAGGTTAAGCTTTGTCTTGAGAAGAATGCTACATCATATTCAAACAAGGAGATATTTTCTACAGCTGGAATCTTTAAAAGTGGACAAATGACACTCAAAAAAGCAAGAATATGTGCATTTCATTTTGAAATGAACCTTTTAACCTTTTAGCACATTTATTTCTACTTGTTATATTTCCCATTAATGTATTTTTGTGTCTCTGAATCATGTCAGCATTATTCACCCTCTGCTTTAGAAATTCAATGTGTTGCCCAAAACAGTTTATACTGGAGATACTAGTGGAGCCTTCCAAACAGCTTGAATTTCATGTGAATCATTTTGAAACCTTGTTTTCAAGACCATTTAAAAGGAAAACTGAAATTAGTCCCTTGGAACTTTATCTGTTTTGCTAGCTGTTTGAAGGTAAAGTGTTTTGTACAGTTCTTAATTTTTCAACTACAGACCACCACCAAAGTGGATTTGAAATCAAACAGTTAAAATTTGATTGGAGAGCAGACTTTCAGCTTTAATTCAAGGGGAGTGGCTAAATCTGAAATCAGGTACCTTCAAAAGGAGGAATGCACTGGATATCTCACAAACACCAAAAGACCTGGACGACAGCTAAGGTGGATGAGCATATAATTCTTTAACTAGTTAAGGAAAACCCCTTTACAACATCTAGCCAAGTCAAGAACACTCAAGGAGGTAGGTGCATCCACTGGTTACACTCACGAACAGGAAGGTCAAATTTTTGAAATCACAAAAAAGTCATTGTCCCAAAGCTTATGGACCTGCCTGCACATTTTGATTGAGCAGAATGCACGTAGCCCCTTCAGGTTCATTCTGCCAGACAAAACTAAGGTTGTGGGCATAACTTTAATGTTGGTACTATTCCTCAGTCAAGATACAAAGTCTTCAAAGAACATTCAGCAAAAGAATAATTACTGGGAAGACAATTTGTTAAAAGGCTAAAATAAATTCAGTTTAAGAAATGTGAGACTTAACCCAACCATCAAAAATTTTCAACCTGAGAGCAAAGATATTACGTTTTACCATGATGGTGCTCATTCTAGGTCCTGGGAAGTCTCAGAATGGGACAAATTTCATTTCCTCTGTTTTTGCAGGTTGGAAAATACACTATGGTGTCCTCGGGTGCTCCAGGGAAATAATTTTATATCAAGAAAGTAAACTTTTAAAAAATAAATCAATCAAAAGAGTTAAACTGAGCTGTTATGTCTTTAACATTACATCATATTTCAAAACAAGGAAATGCTCTATTAGATGGAACATGTGGGGGGAAGGATGAATGAAAGAAAAGGAGATGAGGAGATGAAGGGACTTACCCATTGTTTGTCAATCTGGCATTCAAAGAATGATGAGCAGGACACATGGACATGAGGGATGGGGAGAACATGAGAAAGAAAATAAAGCAAGCACAGTGAGCCAAGGTTTTCTTTTCTTTCTTTTTTACTTTGAAATGCACGCTCACTGATAAGTCAGTACATGGTAAGCAGGTTGAGCCATTTGTTTCACCATCTAACTCATAACCGTTTCAGAACCTATAATTAACATAACATCTGGAAAGGTAGGTTCAGGTTAAACACAATCCATCTTTTTAATTTCCAAGTTGGATATTTGGCCTGAAAACCTCCCTGTGTTTATAGAAGCAAATTCTGGTATGATCTATTATTACCTGTCATTTTGATATAACAACATACATTTAATGGCAATTAATTTTCAAAAATAACTCACAATAACAAACACATCAAAAAGAGTAAGGATTTATGACGGCATGGAGCTAAAACATGAACAGAATACTGATTGTGTGGCCTTTTTACATGTTAACACCACATGTGAAACAGACACTTTAACAGACACTTTATGTCCTCTTTAATTTTGCTGTCAAAGTGTAACTTGCATGCTGGTGCCACATACAACACTGGAATCACCAGTGTCAACAACTAAGCCAGAGTTTTGAAGGTGGGGAACATTAGTTCTCAGTAGACGATCGTAAATTGGCAAGACTGTCTGAATATGAGACTTGCCAAACCTGCTAACGTTCTCTTCATCAGGAGGAAATCCTGCAGCATACACTACAGCATGCAAGTTGACAAATAAAACAAACCAAAAAACCTACAGTTTTATTTGAGACTTGGTCCAAAAGCTAATCAGTCCAAACATACTACCATGTTAAAAGCACTACTTCAGGCCTGAAGTTAGGGGCGTGACTGCTTTGACTGACAGTCCCAAGACTGACAGCTGTAGCCAGTACATGGTAAATGGACTGGTACTTACATAGTATTTTTCTACTCTAACTCAGCACTCAGAGCACTTTTTACTACAAGTCTCATTCACATGTGCATACAAGCAATCACACACGGCTTTATTCTATGCTTTTGAGGCATTCTAACTTTCACACACATACACACCATGATGGATGCATTGGGAGCAAACTGAGGTTCAATAGCTTGCTCAAGGATGCTTCGGCCTCGGGGTCGAACCACCAGCCTTCTAGTTGATAGGCGACCTGCTCTACCTCTTGAGCCACAGCCATTCCCCAAGTTTCAGGCATCCATAGCCCAGTAGCAGCATGCCAGACCTCACCTTCACTAAAAAGTCACTGAACTGAACCTCTTGACAGTGTTTGGTGAGTTGTAGAGTATTTGGAGCAGTTGTGGCTGTGAAAGTAGAGTCGATTGTCTTCTAACTAGAAAGTGGGTGGTTCAATCCCTGGCTGCTCCAGTCTATGTGCCAAGGTGTTCTTGGGCATGACACTGAACCCCCAATTGTTCCAAATACATCTATCTAAATTAGCACTTTATTCAGGTGTTAACGTGTGGAGTCCAAAAGCCTCCACCTTCAGCTTTGGTATCTTTAGATGAAAGAAGATTTTTGCATTCCAGGATTTGATACCATTTAAATAGTCAAGGAGGGACTACAAAGAATAGTTACTAAAAATTGAAAATGCTCAATACTGTGTTACCAAAAGACAGAGTCAAGGGTTAAAATGTTTAGTGAGAATCAGAAAGGACCTAAAATGGATCTGTGAGAGATGCCACATGTAGATAGAGAAGTTCCTATCTTATAGACAAGAAAATCAAAACTTGTCCCTGACAACATACAGAAACCATAATCGATAAATAGAACAATATTGTTTACCTTCAGCAGAGCAGATTCTGTGCTACCTAGAGAGGTCGCCACAACCAATACTTACCATACTTTGATACCAAAATGATGAAAATACAATAGTATTTGCTTATTTTTTAATACCGCTAGTACTGTATGTACCAAGGATGCAATTCTTCTGGAGCTGATGGAAAGGGAGCATATGGCTACAAATGTTTTAGTCTATCCTTACATGCTAAAGAAGGAGGATACCAACAAGTACAGGAAAAATTATATCTAGGAGATTGCAACTAGTGCAACTGGCCACAATACTGGCTGGCTGACCAGATTGGCTGGTTAATAAGAAAGGCAGTCTGGAGTTGGAGGCAGATGACCAAGGAGTAATAACTGATTCGCTGTCTTTCTTTTCAGACCAAGGGAGGAAATACTTCCAATTTAACAGAGCACCTAAAAAACATGCATCTAGATTTATTCAAGGTTTCAATTTACATTAATAGCATCCAAAATGTTAATATTACTATGCTATCCTGAAACACACATTACTAATCAGTTTGAAGCAGCTGCCGCTGTGAAATCAACTATGTTTCACAAGCTAAAATGTTTCCAATTGCTAAACTCTTGAGCTAATATAAAGTGATTAATATTACATCTTGTATTAATAACACTGGTGTGTTGGTGTTCCTTTGAAAAACCCTGAACCACTAAAGAAAAAGTTCATAAAGCCAAGAAAAATGTTGCCATTTGTAGGAATCATTGCAACATCTATGCAAAACTGTTGGACTGTTAGCACCTAGTTATAATCATAATAAGGGGTGCACAACTGATTATTAATTAGAGCCAAAATGATGGGGGAGAGGTGTACAAAAAGTAATGGCTTACCTGTCACACATGTAATCTTCAATAATAGTTCCCCTAATATTTTAAAGTGAAGCCTTAACTTTTCATTTTCATCAAGTTTTACCTTAACGTAATCATTTCATCTTATCAAAATCCTGTTGTCCAATAGCAGACACACATTTTACTGTGACACTGAATGAAAGACTTTGCAACACTTCTGAATCATGAGATGAAAAATGATCATGTTATTCCATCCCTGCGAGTCTTAATGTTTCAACATTGTTGAGCTTAAAAATAAAACACGTAAAAACCAACAAAAAAGAGAAAATAGAAGTTCTAAACAATTTTTACAAACTTATGAGAATGTTTTATTCCTTCATCAAGGTTATTCAGGCATTAAGTTTTTGGGCTTAGAGTTGAGTGTTGAAAAATCCTGACAAAACAGAAGGAAACAGTCAAACTGAGGTTTTTTGTGTTTGAGGAAAACCAGGATTCAATGACTTCATACAATCAATTTATGCCTCTTAAAAGAACAGATGTAAAATGCTCAAAGTTTACTTTCCATTCAAGATATTAAGTTGCTACTGGAACAGTAAAACTACTGGAGATATTCGCTTCCATAGAAAGTCACTTTCAGAACTTTTAAATCAAATTTTCTCTAGTTTTTCTTTTCAGCACATTTGGTTCTCAATTATAATCTTTACAATATGTAAATATCTGATCATACTGACTCCCAAAACCGCACATCAGTGTTACTTTGCTTAACCACAGTCATGTGCAAAAAGAGTACATCCTATCATCAGTTACACATATCAGTGCATAATAAAAATTCATTTGGTCCTTAGCTTCTAAAATTATTTGAATCTAAACTCCACTGTAAATCAACACACAACAGTTTTTCATACATGGCTTCTCCAATTTGGCTTCATTTTGTTAGATAAATAATGACATGGTGGAATTTGCTGTGTGTACACCCCATAACTCAATAGCTTGTAGAACCACCTTTAGCAGCAATAATTTGAATGAACTGTTTTCTACTTTTTCAGCCTCTTCCATCATTGCGGTGGAAAGTTGATCCACTCAGCATTACTTTAGTTGATGGAAGCTTGTGGAGATTTGTTTATGCACAGCTCTCTTAAGTTTCCGCCACCACATATCAGTCAGGTTGAGGTCTGGACTGGTCCATTGCAACACCTTGACTCTTAATTTTCAGCCATTCTGCTGTAGATTTACCGGTCTGCTTGGGACCGTTGTCCTGTTGCATGACCCAATATTGGCCAAGTTTGAGCTTTCAGACAGATGTCCTCACAGCTGACTCTAGAATACTCTGGTAAGTGTTTAGGTCCTGTGGCTTCAAAACACACTCAAATCATCAAGCTCTCCAACACCGTGCTTGACAGTTGGCGTGAAGTGTTGCTGATATGCGCTGATGTGCTGTGTTTGGTTTTCGTCATACATGGCGCTGTGCATTATGGCGTAATATCCCTACTTTGTTCTCATTTGTCCAAAGCACATTGCTCCAGAAGTCTTGTGGATTTTTCATATACAACTTTGCAAACCCAAGCCATGCTTCCATGAGCTTTTCAGAGAGAAGAGGCTTTCTGCAGGCAACCCTTCCAAACAAGCCATACTTGTTCAGTCTTATTCTGATTGTATGGTCACGAACTTTAACATTTAACATGCTAACCAAGGCTTGTAGAGTCTGAGATGTAGCTCTTAAAAAAAAAACAAAAAACAACAGCAACAATTTTGTGAAGCATTGCATGGTTTGACCCTTAAATTTACTGGGACATCGACTCCTGGGAAGATGGTGGCATAGGGTAACATGCACCTGAATGCTCCAGATCGGCAAACTACCAACACTTCAGATTTTATAGAGGTAACCACTCTTGCTGAAAATCAGTTAATCAGGTCATATGATAAGCAGCACCTGGCTGCTACTTACCCTTTTAATTCTTATGGAAGTGGTAATGGTGTACTTTATTTTTCACAAACTACTTCAGCATTTTGGCTTAATTATTGTTAAATAAATTATGACAGTGTAAAATATGTGTTGTAGTTTCATTTGCTTTTTTTAACCTTAATCTGATCAGGGAGTAAAGCTATTGAGATTTACCATCTTTTTTGCCAAAGTGTTGTGGGCCAAAAACAGCCTACATATATATTACATATCAGCTTAGAATTAAGAAAGTGACTTTGTATAGAATGAATAAAGTTTAATATGAAAGCTGATTTCTCTGGTATACGGATTCTTTTGATTAAGCTCCTTAAATGGCAAAAGATTTGATGTAACACTAGAAAATATAAAAAAGTGTTTTGAAAGTAATATTTCTTACTACTCATATGAGGACATGTTGCTTCAGTAACTATAAGGAAACTGCACCATTACAGCCTTTTGATAAACTATGCACAGTGCACTTTTGTCCTCCATTCCTTCAAATTTTGAGCATATAGCTATTTTTTTTACAACCTGAAAATATGAAATAGCAAGCAGTAGTAAGAGTAAGTGGATGCTGTTTACACAAGTAAACTGGTATACAAAGCATGCAGGCAGTCGTTTATTGTATGTCAGCTAGAAAAAAATGGAAGGGTGTTTTTGAGCAGCAGAGGCCTGGTGGAAGCTCGAGAAGCGAGGAAGCTGAAGGTTAAGAGAACAGCGAGTTTAGCTCTCTGTCAAGACTGCTGGCGGCCAAGGGTTTTGCTCTCAGTGACGCCAAGGCCGCTGGCTCACACAGACTCCACGGTCATCCATTTAACAGCTCATGTCGAGCGTTTGGCCGTTTCAAGTGAACACGAATACACCCGAACCACCCTTCTGCTGGATGTTTGGTGGGAAACTGCCATGTTTTAGTGGCTGATCTGACAGTTTGACTCGACCTGCTCAGTCTAAAGCTGGAAATAAAAGACTGCTGAGGGTTGTTAAAGGCTGACTCACTTTCACTCTGTGAGGAAGGAATCTTTGATGGTGAGCTGTGAGATGCAAACTGAAAATAAAAAACGGCCATCCATATTAAGTGATTTAGTCTATATTCAGCCAAAAGTCAATTTTCTATAAACAAGATGAACATTCTAACCATGTGGAGAGGAATTCAAAATTTGCCAGGTTCAGTTTACATTCCTTTTTGTTTTTTCTAGGATTTAGCTTACAGTGTTTTAAGGATCAGGATCTGATCACTCCAGCATTTATGACCAAAATCTGTTCATGTCAGTGTCATTTCTGTCATTAAAGTGAGTCACACATAGGATGTATATTCTGATTTTGGTAAAACTGGACTGAATTACCTGAACTAGATCAGCTCATTTAGAATTGTTATGGAAGAAATTATCCACACAGACCTGAACAATTTTGCAGCAAGCTTTAAAAATGCTTTTTTTCTACTATAAAGTTTGTCATTTTACATGGGCGTCTATGATTCCCCTTTGGAGCCAGCCTCAAGTTGTCCTTAGAGGAACTGCAATTTTTTGGCATTTCTAGCTCAGTTTCATGCCACGAGACTGCTGTTTGGTCTTGGCTTAGCTAGCTGTTGGCTATCTGGCATGTTTCCAGTTACCTAGCCAGCTACTGCTGCACCTCAACAGCTAGCCTCCCAAAAAGTCACTAAATTAGCACCACACAGGCTCAAACAAGAAAATGTCCTGCACCACCTTCACGTACTTCTCTGCCACTCCTGACGTCCTCATGCATATCCACAGTTCCTCTCTTGGCACCCTATCATATGCTTTCTCAAGATCCACAAAGACACAGTGCAACTCCTTCTGACCTTCTCTATACTTCTCCATCAACACTCTCAAAGCAAACATTGCATCTGTTGTACTCTCTCGGCATG